>JAQIXV010000108.1:0-94267 GCA_034700625.1 Tectocepheus velatus
TTCAAAGAAAAGGACGGAAAGCCTTATTGTCTGAAACACTTTAATGAGATGTTTTTGCCTAAATGTTACGGATGTAAACTTCCCATCACTGATGTATGGCTTTCCTCTTCTCATAATGTTTTCTATAATTAATTGCTTTTCAATATTATAGAGAGTTCTTAAAGCTTTGGGTCACGAATGGCACCCCCAGTGCTTCTGTTGTGCAGTTTGTCGCAAACCATTAGCAGAAGACGGGTATAGAGAAAAAGATGGCCTTCCGTATTGTGATTACGACTATCACGCGCTCTTCTCACCCAAATGTGCGGCATGTCATGCGCCCATCAGAGAGGTATTCCTCAATTTTTAATTTCGACAAAAATATTTTACACATAATTTTCCATCAATAGAAATGTTTGACAGCAATGGGTAGGACGTGGCACCCTGAGCACTTCTTGTGCCAACACTGCAACTGTCAATTGCAAGACGATCCGGAGGGTTATCACGAACACAATGACAAGTCCTACTGCAGGCCCTGTTATATAGAGCTGTTCGCCCCGTACTGTCGCGGCTGTAATAAACCGATTGTCGAAAAGATTTGTGTGACAGCACTGGACGCCAAATGGCATCCCGACTGCTTTGTCTGCAGAGTAAGTTATTCACCTCTTATTTGATAAGACTTTATCAGATCTGATGTCAAATATATTAATCAATTTGTTGTTTGACAGGACTGTCACTGTCCTCTCAAGACTGGCAACTATTTCGAGTTTGAAGGCGAGCCCTACTGTGAGGACCACTACAGGTGTAAGATGTGTCCGGATTGCGTCAAACTAAGACGCGCTCAGAATAAATACTTCGGACAATCGCCTGAAACTAATTACATAAAAGCCGGCGCTTAAGAACAAATTCAATTGATTTTAACCTATTATTCAATTTATAATTTTGGACCAAATTTAGTCTTTTTTCAATTTATTCCAATTTTTGACAAAACTTTAAAATATTCCCACATTTCGTGATATTATTTAACAATTTATGGAAATTATAATCAAAATCAATAACTTTTTGGCTTTATTTGGGTTTTAAGTATTTTTTTATACGGAGTTTTGTTTTCAATTTATTAATATTGATTTAATTCAATGGCATTGAAAATTAATTAAAGGGGACCTTGGTATAAGGTTGACTTCCTCAGACAATCCATAAAAACCAAGTTTGAAGTCTAGTTCTAACCTTTTTTTAATAAATCGTTTTTCCATTAAATGATTTATCGGAAAAATTTCCTCGTTTTTGAAAAACACAATCATTTGATAAATTATTCAATGATTGATAAAAATAAATTGTTTTCAATGCTTTTAAAAACATTTATCCCTTTAATACGTTAATAAAAATATGAAAAACAAGTTTTTAATGTTTATTAATATTAAAATATTGATTGAAATCGTTTTAAAAATCTAAAAATATGTCAAATGTTTTGAAATGAAAAATATAGTCATTTGAAAAGGTGTGGGAAAATTGGTCTTGATCTATTCAAGTTCACTGATAAACGCAATGAAAATAAATAAAAAAAATTGATAAAAAAAATGCCAATTATTTGATACGTGTCCTCCAACTCAATACAAAATAAGCAGAAAGTCTGAGAATAATAGTGTAGATAAACATATAGAATATGTTGTAATAGAGTATAGAGTCTTCGTAATCAAAGCTCGACAGAGCATAGGACGGGTTATTTTCCATCATCTCATTGTATATTTTCATAGCTAAAGTCGCGTTGTCTATAATATCAGAGTCATAGTCATCGATGCACTTAAGCATAGGTACAATATCTCCTCCAAACTCTTCTTTTAAATCCCTGAAACTTATTGGTTCTAATTGTGGACATCTGTTGAACCCATAGATTATAGCCATCAGAGCCTCAAAAGCCAATCGGAAATATGATATATAAGTTAAGGGACGGAAGTAAACAGGAATTGACTTTATTTTAATTAGAAGTCCTGTGAATAAAAAGAGCGGGATATTGATTGTGGCCCCGATTACTGTGGAGGCGGTTATGTTGTCTACAAAATAGGCTGAAACCAGAAAACCGAAGCCTTGAGTGAGAATTGAGAGCAAAATCATAATAAAAATATAAGTGAAAAATCTCCAGAAGTCCAGAATCTGTTCAGTTATCAGATAAGAACCGATACAATAGATTATCGGAAATATAAAGTTCGGAGGAATGTCTGCAATACATTTGGCGACAAAGTATGAGCTCAAAGAATACCATCCGTTGAGATGTTCTTTCATAAAGACTGAGACCTCCAATGGAAAAGACAAAAGAGTGGGCAAAACAGAGAGGAATACCATAAATATTACGGAATAGAAAATAAAGCCAAAGTTGGGATAAGTGGTGTTTTCGGGATCAAATGCATCAAAATTCTGTAAACTCTTCACCATTTCTGCCGTCGGTTTCTTAAGACATCCGTCTTTTGTCCCAATTTTGTTGTCTATATATAGAATGAAAAGTAGGGCTAACGTTGCCATCACTGAAAAGAGTCTTAGAGTATAGAGTTTTGGATCTCTTAATGATATGAGAAAACTTCGTTTCGTCAAAATCCATGTCGTCATCAGTTGTTTCACTAATAAGTGTTGGTTTGTCTTTTGAACCACTTTTGATATCTTTACTGAATTTCCGGTTTCGACACTTTGTGTCTCACAAACAGTTTTGTAATGTTTGGCCAAAGTCTCGATCGACTCGAGACCATAGTCACCGCTCGCGACCTCAATCATAAAGTCCGACGGATTGTGATATTTGGGACAAAAAAGATTGAATTCTGATAAGTTGTCCACCAATTGATCTGTTGGTCCGTTATATATGCACTGACCGTTCATTGAGACGACATACAGGTTATCGAAATACGACAGGACTCTGGCAGTCGGCTGATGTATTGACGCCGCGATTACCATTGGGTTCTCCCTATCTTTTGACAGACTTTGCAACATTTGGACGCATTGGACAGTCGATAGTGAGTCCAAACCACTCGTTGGTTCATCCAATAGGAGAATAGACGGCGAAAATATCAATTCTAAAGCAATTGATAGTCTTCTTCTCTGTCCTCCACTGAGAACAGATACCATAGTTTTGGCGCAATTTTCTAAATGCAAGTCATCTATCAATTTCTGCACTACTATATTGTGATAGTATTTATCGTTCAATAGTTTTAGTCTAATGTCTTCGTCAGGGAATGAGACAACACATTGGCTATCATTTGTGAGCACAGGTTTCCTATCCCTTGTCTTTTTGCGACAGTTCTTTAGCTTTGAAGCAAAAAGTAGGGACTCTTCTACTGTCAACTGTCCCGTCAGTGCATCCTTTTGTGAATAATAAGCCATTTTTATTTGAGGCTTAAGTCTGTTCAAACAAAAAGAGGATATTCTTTAGTCAGAAAACTGGATGTCATTCAAAAAAAGTCAAGATTTATAAGTGAAGAGTGAATTCGTGATCCTATCATAAAAAAAATATTTTTGATTTATAAAAATAACTCATTCATCGAAAGCCATAAAATAGCGAAAATTTTTTCATTTATTTAATTGAAAACAAATATTTGAAGAATACCTGAGGATTGAGAAAAGTTTATTGAACTTTAACCCTGAAATCAGATTAGGAACAGTCAGACTCGTGTAGAATCCGGTTCCTTATTATTGAGAAAAATATTTTTAAGGATTTCGCTTTTGTTTAATTTAATAGAAAGAAAAATAATTAAATGTTTAGCAAGGTTATTTTTAGTTGTGAATCAGAGCTTCTGCATTTTACGCTCAGTTTATTTGAATGTTTTTCAGCGAATAATTATTTTAGAGGTTTTTTTTCTCATTAAATTAAAAACTAAATTATTTTATTTCAAATATTTTTTCCCTCATTTTTGAAACTTATTTCTTTGTTTGAGTTTTAAGAGTTTTGAGGATTGATATGAATTTTAATTTGAAATTATTTTTGTAGCGAAAGGATTGAAATTTCAGTAAAAAATTGTAGAGAATATTGTAATACAAACCCATAAAAATTAGCCGTTATTTTGCCGGAAACGCCGCTCTTTCTTCGGGCGGCCAGACATTCAATTAGAGTTGTCTTTCCGGCACCACTCGGACCCATAATAGCCGTCAATTTCCCGCTGACGACACTTCCGTTTAGGTTTTTGATGAGTTGTCGAGTTTGGGGTCCTTTTCTGTTTTTCATACATTTTGTGATCGGATTACTCGATGTGGTTATAGTATATGAGAGGTTACTCCAAACCAATTCAATTCGTTTTCCAAAAGACTTTTTCTCACTTTTATAATAACTTTTAATAACTTCTGTATTATTATTAATGTTATTATTAGAACCAGTTATAGGATTCCGATTTTGATCACAATTGCTGTCGTTATCGATGATTGCCTCCACTTCTGTCCCATTCATATCCATAACAATATTGACAAAACTTTTTTGTCTAAAACTTAGCTTTAATTTTGAGATTCTCTTAAACTTTTTTGAAGAGTGTGATGGGTGAGTGACCTTCAAATTCGGGCCCCGAATGATATGTTGTCACTGGAAGGGAAGAAAAGCGCAACACTTCAACAGTTGAATACTCAGTCTGTTTGTTATGAGAAGAGTCTTTTTGTGGAGAAATCTTAAAATTGAGCGAAAGTTTGCCTATGTTTGCGACTGCAGTGCTTTTCGTGCTTTTCATGCTTTTCAAGGTAATCGGCTTTTCTGCTCACATCCTCTTTACAGCTTTTTTTAAGTGATGCCAAACCCAAACCCAAACTCATACACAAGTCTTCAAATTCTCTTTATTTTCGCGAATATATTCCTAATCCATATGACATTAATTCGTGTTCACTCATGGATTGATAAAAACAATTAACTGCTGTTTATTTGAATCGTTATTTTTAATTCAATTGTCATTTGAAGTGAAAAATACAAAAATAAATACTTTTTTTGTGTTTAGAAATAAAAACATTAATTTTCCCAAAAATATTGTATCTAAAAGTCTTCTGAAATCTGATGTCATTTGTTTTGATTTAAATTTTATTTTATTCGTAAATAATTTGATTTAAATAATTATTGAATCAAACGAAACACATTTGATTGATATGAAGCTTAAATTTAATTGGAGAACCTTGATGACAATGACAACTTGAACAATTCACTCTAAACCATGCAATCAATCAATAAAAAGAGTCATTAAATTATCGAAAAATAGTGGAATTCTCCAAAAGATTCTCCTTTTTTAAAACTCTTTCATTAAATTACTATATCCTTCAAAATCAAAATTATTTTCAATGAAGATATTTATGATAACTTGAACTTGAATTTGAAAAATCTTAAGAAAGATGTACTCACGATATGTAAAGAGTGTTGATATTTGAATTCAGTTTTACCTTAGAATTAAACATTTAAAAGTTTTTTCGGGAATTTCTAAAAATTATTTTCAGAAATATTTCCAAAAAGAGTTACTATTTATGAGTTTATTTTGAAACTTAATTGTTTGACAGAAAACTGTTTGAAAATATATGATAATAAAAAGCGAAACCTTAGACTCTGAGCAAAAAATGACAGATTTTCATAATTTCATATTTTCAATAATAAAACCGGGAATTAAATGGCATTAAAATATAGTAATAGTATTAATAATGAAAAGTTTTTTTTTTATTAAAAATCGATATCAAAGATCACATTTATGTATAAATAATTCATAAAATTCTAACAATTTTCTCAATTCTTATCATAATTTTAAGACTATTCCTGAAATTATACGACAATAAGACACTCATAGAAGAGACCGTCAAATGGTTTGCTATTAAGAAGTGATCGATAAGTGGAGCAAAAGTAAAGCAAAAGTAAAAGAAATGCATTAATTTTGCCACAATTCAACTCAAATGGCATTTCATAGCAACAAGTTTTCCGATATAACACAAAAACATTATCTTATTTTTAAAAAAAAATCAATATTTGGTAATATTTGACTCATTTTCCAAAAGGCTCACTTCACCTTGCTCAAAACCTTACACAATTTTCTTTTCATTTTATTGACTTTCTATTGAAAACTTTGCCATCAATTTAATGGACTTTCATTGTTAAGGGCAGGTATCAAATTATAGGGTGTTTCCAACCTTTTCATGAAAAATTGATTCTTGTCATCCGGTCTATCGTCAATTTCATGCAATATTTCACTCAATTCATATAATCAATAGAAAGAGGAATAAAATTAAAACTAAAATCGTTTTTAATACTAATTGAAGAAAAACTTTGAATTAGTTTTTTATATCAAATGTTTTCAATAGTTTATACAGTTTTTCGGGTTTCGGCTCATTTTGTAACTGCTTTATGGGATGAGTCCATCACTTGAACAATGGATGACCTTGCTCATTCCCTTCACGGATACAATCAGAGTCAGACAATTGTCGATAAAGATATTGAATCAGAGTTTGTCTGAACAGCAACTCATAGATTATATAATAATATGAGTGAATAGACTTCCAATAAAATGACTATTAATTTATATGCTAGTTCATTAATTCAAGTTTAATATTGTAGGTTAAACCAAGGTTGAATTTCAACATTAATGACTCGTTAAAACTATTAATGATTTAAATAAAAACTTTTTACCAAAACTTTTATAAATTATTTTTTGAAACGTAATGTAATGTAAACGTAATGTTTGAGCGTTTGTTAGCTTTTGATTGGTTTTGACAAAAATGTAAACAAAAACATTGTTTTCGTGGTTTGAATGTCAGAAACGCGAAGAATCTCATCCATCGATAGATCCGTTTTGAGCCCATTATTTGTTTATCTTTTAGAGGATTTGTTTCTTGCGATTGATATATAATGTCTTTAGACGTGGAATCTATTCGACAAATGAATGACCAAGGTGTCAAACAGTTTTTGGCACAATTTGAAACTTTCAAATCAAATAATGAGATAATGAAGAAAATGTTGAAAACAATGGAAGGTATTAACGATATCTGGAAGAAGAGGTTTAAGTGTAGAAGAAATCAAACGATTAATAATAGATTTGACACTAAATTAAATGTTTTAAACAAAATATACACTAATCTGAAGAATGAATTGGTTTTGGGAACTGATTCGACCACTGATTCTAAATCATTAAACAATTTAGTGGTCGTCACCTCTTCTAAGAGCGAATCAATTGATGAGTCTATTGATGAAGATGTCTGTCATTCGGATCTATTAAGTGATGACCAAATTGTGGTCGAATTCAATGCTGACGAGGAATCGAGTGATGATATCTCGGCTCAAATGAAAGACAATTCCGTGGAAACAATTATAATAAAAGAACGGGAAGTGAGGGCACAACAGATGAAGGACAAGATATGTAGAGCTGATGATTGCCTCGAGTATTGCTGTGAATTTTCTGACACAAAAACTGGGATTTTATGTCAAAAGAAGTTCAGGACTCGAGACTCTCTCATCAATCACGTGTTCGGACACTCCGGTGAGAAGCCGTGGTTTTGCGAAATCGATGACTGCGAATACCGGTCCGTTTTGAGGAGTCATCTGATCGGACACATCAGAAAGAGTCACACCGGAAGACATCAGTTCCTCTGCGACTGGTATTGACTCTAAAGTTATGTTTATTAGAAAACAATTTTATTTATTGATTTTAAGGCCCGGCTGTGACTTCAGAGGTCCGTCTCGTTATAACGTTAAACGCCATAAAATAATTCACACGAATGAGAAGCCATACAAATGTGATTGGCCCGGATGTGACTTCAGGTCTCCCAACAATAAAATTGCTGAACACAAGAGAATACACACCGGTTTGTTATGTCGTTCCCAATCTATTCCCAACTATTTCTATACAACATTTATCCCTAAAATTGCAATTTTCAGGTGAAAAACCATTTGAGTGTCCGTGGGTCGGGTGTGAGTCCAGAT
This sequence comes from Tectocepheus velatus, assembly GCA_034700625.1. Lineage (NCBI taxonomy): Eukaryota > Metazoa > Arthropoda > Arachnida > Sarcoptiformes > Tectocepheidae > Tectocepheus > Tectocepheus velatus. Next base: position 7,883 of record JAQIXV010000108.1, read on the forward strand.
TCAGCCGTCAGTTCACTTTGAGAAACCATATCCGGACCCATACGGGAGAGAAGCCCTTCAAATGTGATTATCCCAACTGTCAGTACAGTTCAACACAACAGACACCGTAAGTGTCACCTCTTTTGATGAACTCTTTTACTTGTCTTTCAAATAATAGTCTAATTTGTTGACAGTTTGGCGACACATAAGAGAAAACATCACAACTCGTCAAAAGAGTCCTCAGAAGAGATCGTTTTTACCGATAATATTGTCTTAACTGATGAGTGAAGACATTTCTCAACAAATCATTTGTTTATATAAATCATTAAAACCATAAATACCTCTAATTTTCATTACATTTGCGTTTATTTAATATTAAATTGAAATGAATTGAAAAAAATGTTTTGATTTTATCAAAAATAATAATAAAATTGATTTTAATTAAAACTCAATTGAAGTGAAGACAATCAGAAATCAAAAGAAATTTCAAAAAAAATTGAAAACTATTTCTTATTTTTCTTTTTCTTTGGATTGTTTTGAGTGGTGTTCTGTTGAGGTTGTGCTGAGCTTTGAGGGGCATTGGCTTTGGATCTGGACTTCAACTTGGGGATGAATTTGGTCAAATAAATCAATACTTGTTTCTTGTGATCGAATCCATTGGTTGAAATGATTTCTTGAGTTTTTGTGTTTTGGATGAGACTATACTTTACATAACCCCTGTGCACCTCTTTGTCCACTTCTCTTGAATAACATTTGTTTGGTTCGTAAACCACTTGAAAACAGTCCATCGATTCCAATACGTCTTTGATTTCAGTGCACTTCGGCTCAGAAATGCAGACATCCTTCGGGAGTCTTCGGCCCATATATAGCGTTAGATTACTGTTTATATATTGCGGATAAATTATATGCCATTTTAAAGCACTCCCTTCACTGCCGACCACTTCTTTATTTGTCATTTTGTGGACAAAAATCAATTAAAATAAAAGATATAAAAGTGTTTGAGTCTAACAAAAGTGTTAGTCTTGTGTTGACACGAGTTTTGTGCAAATGTTTTGATGATTTGGTCTTCACTTTAGCGCAGACTCAAAGCATTTGATAAATGAGCGCAAATATTGAAAACTTACCCTTGCTCATATTGGTCTTATCCAAGTTAGCATCACTTTTGAAAATAAATTCCATTAAATATTGACTTCTCTTAATTTGTTGATAATAAGGTGAGCATTAGTATTGTTAATTAGCAATGATTAGCAAGGTATTATCATTAACTTTTCCTTTTACCACATTTTAATGACAATTTAACGATAGATTATTTGCAAACTCATGTGAATTGTAAAAACTGAAAGTAAATGAATTTCTGGAATCGATAAACATTTTATACTTTTCTAAACAATATCTGAATATTGAGTCTTAATATTAGAGTTAAAGGAAAGCCTCGAAGATCTCATTTAACACCTATTTATCGATCGGTACTTCAGATGAAAGTAATTCTAATGTTGTGTCAGATATTTGTCAACTATTTATAGAGAAGTCTTTTGAATGTCTTTCGACCTAATATTTGTTGACAAATGTTTTCACAACAAAACATGTCTTTTGATTCAATCGATAAAATTGATTCAAAAACAAAACTATTATTCATTTTATTGAAGAGAAAATCATTAATAGATTTAGTGCTAAACAAAACACAAAACCCCTGACGACGACCAAAACATAGACAAAAAATGAGTGCTTTTATTAAAAGTAATTTGTTTTTCAAAAAATTATTCAAAAATAGTTCGTTCGAAGAGGAGGTGCAGGAAATTAATGGCACCAAAGGAGTCACCGATGATATCAGTGGTAACTGCAGAATATGTGGCGTCAAAGACAATAACCACTTACTCTATAATCCCTGTTCATGTGTGGGTCAGTCCAGTTTCATACACCGCAAGTGTCTCTCCGTTTGGTTCCAAAGAGCGCGATATGATGTGCTCTGCTGTGAATGTAAGGCACGTTACGTACGGATTAAATACCGCCAGAACTCAAGTTTTATGACCTGGCTCAATGAAGAACCTAAAGTCAAACGACATGTCATTATAGGAGCGGTTGTGTTCCCAATTATATTCGCAATGGTTTTGTACGGATGCGTAAAGGCTTCGATGGCAAACACCGGACACATCTTCAAAGTCTTATTCGTCCCGACAATGATTTTCGGTATACTCTCTGTTTGGAAATTTGTCGGATCTCTGGCTCTGGTTCTCAAAGCGTATAAGGAATGGAAAACTTCAAGACTTAACACAAAATGTGATATAAAGCACAAAACAGATAAAAAGGAATAAGTTTTGAGAAAATAAATTTATTATACAATCAATTCATCAGAAAATCAAAACATTAAAGACTTGGCGTAAATGCAAAACAAATAATTGTAAAAAAAGCTTTAATTAGTCATCACTTTGTTGTAGTGATTAATAATTTATAATTAATAAAAAATATATGATTTCACATAAAACTCAACAATTTGTCACTTAATGTCATTGAATGTCATTTGTTTGTCATTTAATTTTAAATTATTTATATTTTGTTTTTATAAATCATTTAAAAGAAAAAATAAAATATTTAAATAAAAATAATTTAAATCAAAGAAAATAATTGAATAGAAGCTCACATTTTGGGTGAAATGAGTGAAAAATTAGGAAATACTCATAAAATGATCAACATTTTGAAATTTGAGTTAAAGGTGAGACTTAATGAACTTGAGGTCTGCTTCAGACATGAGTCCAAACTTTTCGCAAACTTCTATAATCTGTTTCCTGACATTTCCAGAAAACTTTTGTCGCATAAAATTCTTGTGAAAAAGTCTGAACTGATATGAGCCCAACCTATCGATTGAGGATCCGATCGGGACTCGTAACAGACCCAATGATTCGTGAGGAAAGTCTCGGGCTTTCATATGAGTCTTCTCCAATTTTTCCGCTTCCGATAGAGTTATTTCTTTGGCGAAAAAGTGTGAAACAAATCTTCGGGTTTTGTTGTAAAACGTCTCAATATAGTGGTCGACACCAATTGGATCGGAATAATTGATTTCTTCGCCCATTTCTCGCTGTAATGAATCAATAATGGACTCGAGGTCAGTTACTTCTTCATCGACAACCCCTCCGGGAAATCCCAGTAATCCATCAAATCTTAACTGAAGAAACGCATATGAAATGTGAGAATTCTGTGGCGGAGATGTGCGGAACCATAGCATACAGTGTGCGACATGTGTCTCATCCCTGTGAGTGGACAACGCTTTTGGAAGTGTTATTTGTTCCCATTCTTCGCCCATTTCTTCGTGAATTGACTTGGAGTCCATAATTTGACGCAATTTTCTGAGAATAAAAATATTGAGACAATTATCGAAATAAAAGAAATTGTAGTTTCGATTCTCTGATGAGAGGCAATAGTTGTCTCTAAAAATCAATAATAAATACAATATTTAGTCTTCGCATTGAATATAGAGATCGAAATTATGATAATTTAATCATTACTTCAAAATATATATGAGATAAGAATACTTTGATATTCAATAAAATGGGAGTTTTAATGGAATTTCGACAAACTCTTCAAACTTGGAAAGATATACCTCAGGTATCTCTCAAAGACAATATTATATATAATTATATTTAATTAATTATATTTAATTAAATATAAAATTATTATAAAAGTCCTGTCAATCAATTGGTTGCTAAATAATCTTCGCCTAACATTTAACTAATACCCTGATTAAATATCAAACCAAATGACATTTTCAATATTTTCAAAGATGAGAGTAATTTAAGAACAGGTTTTCAAATAATCTCTCATTAAATCTCTCAAAAGATTTACTTTTAATTAGAATTTCAATAAAAACAAACCAAACATTTTCGCCTACATTTGAAAATAAGAGGAAATTAATTCATTAATTAAATTAACAAAAAATTGCAAATCAATGGAAAAACTCAACTCTTTTGATGATTTCGTATTAAACAATATTTATTCCTTATATTAAACTATAAATTATAGGAAAACAACAATCAATTCAAAGGAAATACATATTTAGTGATTCAATGAATTGAACATTAATTTCTATTAATGAGAAAAAATTACAAAATATTTACTTTAGATAATGAATCGCATGACTCGTGACTAAAATTCATGCAATCCTTCTATAAATATGAGAAATAATTTTAAAATTACTTTATTTTCAATGAAAAAAAAGATAAGAATTTGAGCGGAATTTAACTTCAATTGATTTGTCCTTTGGAACAGATTTTTGGAAATGTAGTCAAAAGTGATAAATCTTTTGAAATGTTTTGAAAAAGATAAACAAAACTGAGTTTATGTCTTTCAAATCGTTCATAAAATATGTTTTTCTCTCAAATTCTTTGACAGAATTTCCTCTATTTTTGTGATTCTTCTAAAGATATTTAAATATTATAACAAAATATATATTTCGGATGAAATCAAAAAATAAAATAATTTACAAAACTATCAAAACATTAAACTAACGATTGGTTTAAACAAATTTCTGTCAATTAAAAAATGAAAGGAATGATTGCTTTCCTCTGTTTTGGGTATAACTCTCGAAATGTCTTCAAATACCAGTTATGAGACATTAGGGCAGCGATTGTCTGATTGACTAAAACCCATAGGAAGAGGACTGACCACAAAGTGTTGAAACCACTCATTATATAAATCATTAAATAAATGATAATTTCTGTGAAATAGTTCGGACACGAAATCAGTTGAAAGAGGGAACCGTTGGGTATGAAGTGGTTGTAATTCACAATTTTATTACCACTTTTTGTTCGTTTGACTCTTAGTTTGGCTAAAATCAGATGAGTTTGGTATTGAAGGTAAGAGAAGTACACAAACAAACAGAAAGACAACGAAAGCAGTGATCGGGTCATCGGTTCTTCAGTCTTCAGATGACTATTGGTTTCGATTGAATCGATTGTCGCGATTCCACAACTCGTATAAAATGCAAAACCAATTGAATAGTGAATTAAATTGATTTTAGTCTTTGAAAAGACACTAATCTTCAGATTTTCAAATAATCGACGACTGAATTGAATCAAAAGTGAAGTCATTATCAAAACATTTCTTTCAGTCTTAAGTCCTTTTGAATTGATTTTTAACTTTCGGCCGATTATTGTCTCAAATAAATCACTTAAGGATTGACTAAAATAACTCTTGTCTTCAGAGGAATAAAAACAATTAGTTGTCGTCAATAATAAGATTATGAAAAAGTGGTAAATAAGGGCAAAGATGTAAAAGTGAATGAAATACTTCTTCGGCACTTCAAAGTACTTCTTCATCAACTCATCCAAAACTGATTCACTATTTCTCTCATTTTTTCGGTCAATTAATTTCCCGAATTTGACTGAATTGGTGACAATTTCAGGCAATAAATGACTGAAACTGTTTGTTATTAACCCGAAGATAAGGACACCGATTGTGACCGAAGACCAAAAAAGACTAAATAAACAAATCATTGCATCAATTGTTTGATTGAAAACAACTTTTGAATCACTTTTAAGTTTAACGTGAGATCAGTGACAGTCAAACACAGATTTGATGAAATCCTGGTTCAGTTTAATTACATTAAATAAAACAGTTTTCATTGAAATTTGATAATTTACCTGATCTTTGCACTATTTCTATGAAATGCTGATAAGTCATAACATGGTTTTAATAGTTAAATTATTTTATTAATTATTAAATAATTTGATATTTGATAATAAAAATGGTTTGACTGTAAAATATTTGGACGAAAGTGTTGTTTGTGTTACCGATAGATAGCTGTGAAGCCATCTGTCGATCAGAAGACAAGACCACAAATAAACAGTATTTTTGTCTCAAAAAATTGTATCCAATGTTTAAATTGAGATCAATTTGAAGACAATGTCCCGAAACTTGTGTTGCGTTAAGGACTGCAAGAATACGAAACACGAAAAACCGAGACTAAGATTTCATAACTTCCCGTTAAAAGAGGCCGAAAGGTATAAAAACATTTGATTTTTTATCATTTAATAGATTTGTCACAAAATATCATTCATTGAAATGCCATTAATAACGCTTTTCAACAGATTTTAGTCCTTTTATCAAAATATCCACCCCTTATAATACCAAGGCTTTACTTAATTACAATTAACTTAACAAACTTCGACATTATCTAATCATCTTGCGCCATTTTAATTTTCAATAAATATATCAAGATTATTTCACAAATCACTTCACAAAATGATCTAGCCAAAAATACCATATAGCTACCATGTATATCTCAAATGATAACTAAGTTATCATAACTTAATCAAACTTGATAAAGCATGATGATTTTTAAAAGAATTTTATCTTCAACTCTAATTGACTCTAGTTGAAATGAGCATGGTTATAATTCAAGTTTATGCCTAAAACCTTTTCATTTATTACTTTTAAAAACTTTTAAGACTCAAAAAATGGGTTAAATTTTGTGAAAACGAAACGTTAACCGAATTATATGAGAGAAATGACCCGAAGTTGTCGTTTAAAATCATTTGTTCCGAACATTTTGAAGACAATAAATACAATAATCCGTTGAAAAAGATTCGTCTGATGTGTAACGCATTGCCAACCATTAAATCAAACCAAAAGAAACCGACCGTTGATTTCCACATCAAATGTATGCACAGATTCTTTACTTCAAATGAATTTTAAATAATAAGTTGAGTTTCAGGTCAGCCCAAAGTTGAGGTCATTCCGGCGCAGGTTCTGCTCCGAACAAATCTGTCCAGAAGTTGGAGACCGAGTCTTAACAATACTTCTGATTTGTCGTCAAATGAGTTGAACACAGAATCCGAAGACAAGAATAAGACAAACGAAGAGCAGACAAAGACTCAAACGAAAGAAACTGAAGTCAAACCCAAATCCAATCCAATCGTAAAATACTATTCTTCGCAATATTTCCGACATATCGACGAAATCAAGAATTTAAGGGAAAAATTGAGTAAAAGTAAAAAACAAGTCATGAATTTGAAATACCGGTTCGTATTTGAAGTCATTCATTAGTTTTTATCATAATTTTGATTAAATTTTTTTGGATTCAGTCTGAAAAGGGCTCAACCGATGGGAAACACCCGTAAATCCAAATTGAATTACATAATAAAAAACATCAAAACCTTAGGCGAAGACGTTTTGAATCCATTGATGTCTGAGATTATTGAATATCATTTGATTTCTGCGTTTTTGAATAAACCTCGAGTCCCGAAGTGGTCCAATCGGATGAAAAAATTTTGTGCCGATCTCTACCACAAGAGTCCCTCCGCTTATTCATATCTTCAGAAAACAATGACATTACCGACGAAGAAGACTATTCTCAAGTTTATTGTCGATCGGATCCAAATCGCGAAGAATGAGACCTTCAAACAGAATATTAATCAACAAAACGATAAACAAATCAATTGTTCTGTCGATCAAACGGTCGACAAATTCAATGATCACGAGATGATAATCGGGGGTCCAATGGATGTCCTCTTGAGTAACAATGATTTGAATAATATTACCATTGAATACAACTCTTGCGAAGAAAGTAACGGAGAACTGATAGGTGTGACTACTATTGGGTCTCACCCTAATTGCGATGACTCTGGTAGAGTCCTTACCACTCAAATTACTTTAATTGAAGATTCGAATCCAAGTATGACCGGTACTGACCAGTGATAGTTGTATCACATCTTCATATTCTTTATTATTTGACATTTGAGTCATAAGTAATAATAATTTTTTGTTTTTACATTCATTGCATTCCCTATCCTTTTGAATGATTTAAATATTTATTAAAATTAAATTCAATGATAAGAAGGCTATCAATGATTGAACTTTTATTTGAATCAAAATTTATTTAAACTTAATATCATTTAAATTAAGGTTTGATTTGATTTTTGATTTAGAATAACATTTTGTTGTTGTTTGAGGCCGTCCTCTAATTTAGTGATTCTTTCGGAGAGTATTTCATTTTTTCGCTCCAAAGACTCGATTCTTGAGATAAGACTCAAACTATCGTCTGTTTTGTGCGAAGACTCCATATATTGATTGACTGAAAATATTAATGAAATAAAAATTAAAACATAATATTAGATAAGAAAAAGAGTCAAACCATCAGATTTCCAGCCAATTGTCTCATTTTCGATCTGTTTGTCCAAATACTTGACGAGTGGATCGAAATATTCAATGAGTGGTTTAGCGCTCATATGTCTACTGCCGGTCAATATTTCCATGACGTCTGGCCAGGGCCGGGATGAACCCAATTTCAATGCCTCCGCCAACTTTTCTCCGGCAGCCTTATTGCTATCGATATCACACTTATAAAGCGGAACATTAGGCTGTGCTATAGAACAGAGAGACTTATGGAACTGGAATTGGATTACGAAAGACACGAAATATCTGTTTTGAGAATTAATTGGATTTTAATTAATTTTAATTCAAGTGTTGAGTCATTTACTAACCGAATATATTCGACACTCGCGGAGATATGATACTTGGCTCCGGGATCGAAGTCTTTTTCTGATCGTTTGACGGGTGGTGAAATACCTTGGTACTTGAGCCTGAGCTCCCACCACCTTCTGTTAAGATGTTCTGAAGTAGTTTTGCCGGAGAAGACATCCCAACGATACAAATCCATGAGATAACCGAATGGCAAGAATGCGATCTTTTCTAAGGCTTTAGACATTTGATAGTTGAGAGTAGTTTCGTGATCGTCCACCAAATCACTATAGAGTCCCACTTTGTTCAGATGACCCGGTGTTGACACTGACAGGGCCAACAGATCGCCCACCGCTTCGTGAAAACCTTTCCAAAACAAATTGATTATTTAAAGTGATATGACCAAGGTGCAAAACAATGACCATACCTGGATTAGCCCCTTCTCTGAATATGTTTGGCTGATCTTTATATTGGAGATAGTATTCAATGTGTCCCATCTCGTGGTGAATCACAATAAGCTGTTCCATATTGACTTCAGTGCACATCTTTATCCTGTTTTTCAAATCAATCGAAAGTTATTTTTGTTTCAATCGATAACTAAAAGCCAGACCTGAAGTCATCTTTAGTGTAGAAATCCCAGGCGGAGGCGTGACAGACAACCTTCCTATTGGGTGGTCTCACTATCATAGACTCATTCCAGAAGCGGTCAGGCATTCCGATTAGTCCCAAATCTCGATAGAATTTGTCCGACAAATGAAACATTTTGAGAGCCGTATAGTTCTGTTTGGGACACAATTTATATAAAATGTCAAATCTATTGAAAACAGTTTTTTATAAAATACCTGTTGTTTCAGAGTATCGGTTATGTCCACCGATTTCTTCTTAGGGAAGGGAACGACTAAATCGAAAACATTTGCTGAAAAAAATACAGAATAATCATTAAAATGTGTTTCACTCAAATGTTTTAGAGATATTACCCCACGATTGGGCCCACATATTGCCCAATATATGTGCGGGAATAGTGCCGTCGGCAGGCAATTTGTTGACATAGACTTTCCTCAATTTCATTCTGACATAAGTGTGAAGTTTTTTGTAAAGTCCCTCCATTTCTGCCCAAAGAGATTCCATCTGTTGTTTGAAGTCCGGTGTCTCCCACGGGAAGAGCCACAAGTCGTCAAACGTTTTGAACCCGTTCTTGACTGCAGCCATATTCCCGAGACGGACGTACTCTTTGTAGAGGTTGCGAACAGGTTTGCCTGCGACCTCTCTCCAATTGACCCAGGCCTCTTTCAATTCATCGTAATCTCTCGATTTTGTCATAATATTTGTCAAATCTTAACGACAATTATTTTAAGCATTGATAACAAAGTAATGGAATGACTGACCTGGCTCTAATTCTAGATTGCATTTGCCTCTGACACAAGTGGTGGCACTCCCGTAGTTCTTCTCCATTTCTGTCGAAACATTTGTGAACTTTTGAGGAATAAGTGATTGAATTAAAATAATAACTAAAATCAAATGGAAAACCTTTTTGGAGTCGACCTCATCGAGTGCTGCGATTCCCAAAACAGTCAACTTCTCAAACTGTCTTCGAGTGGCGTAATCTTTGAAGTGTTTCCAATCATACCTAGATCCATTGGCCCAAACTTCTTTCTGAAATATATTTGATTTGGCGTTTTCTTCAACCTTCACAGTGAAACATCAATTTTACTGATATCCAGATCAATTAATTCAAAAATATAGAGAATCTATAAAATCATGTGAAACTTACCACTCTTTTTTCATTTTCATCGGTGATATTGGTATTGAAGGCCCATCCGACTAAAGCCATCCGATTGTTTTGAACGGTGAGCTTCTTGTCCAACTCCAACAGCCATTCCTTCGCCAGTTTTTCATCAGTTATTTTCGTTTGGTTTTCCGTCCGAACCAAATACGGATATAACACAAAAATTGTCAAAAATATGACTTTCATTGTGTTTGATGTGAATTGCGATCAAAAATATTTATTCAAACACTGAATGAAGTATAAAACGGAGCGACAAAAGAGCAAAAACAGCAAAAAGTTAATGAAAATAAGTTTATCTTTTTTGATAAATACGAATAAATAGATTATTTACAATTGAATTCACTTAAGATATGAATCATATGATGAATAAATTAATCCTAAATATAATATTAGAGGCGATAACTAATAACTAATAACTAATTATAAACTTTTGTTATTCAATACATTCTAAGAACTTCTTAATGAGTTCTCAATTGGATATGAATTTCACTTTAATCTACTTCTACTGCTTTTATATGATAGCATCGATTAGTTTTCAGCTCAGGTACTAAATTCAATTTGAAGTGGAAAAAGGGAAAACACCTGTGATTTAAGGTTATGACGAGAAAAATAATTCAAGTCTTTGTCTCTGTCTTTAAGCATGTCTTTCATGTCTTTCAAGTTTTTAAAAACTTCAATATTTAGTTGAAAAACAAGAAAATCATAACAAATGATAACAAAAAGTTTTAAAAGTCTCGACGGAATGCGAAAGATCTATGAGAAGTTCAACCGGGTTTAGTTTTTCTCAATGTTTTTATCTGATTTTCCGGTCATTCACTTGACTATCGGTCAACAAATTGTCTCCATTTGTGAAAACAGATAAGAGTTTTATATTTAACATAAAATAAATACAAAATAGAATTTTAATAAATTTTATTTGAAATTAATTTAAGGCTTAAATTGAAGGAAAACAGAATCGACTCACCTATTATGCTGTCCCTCAATAATTGAACTTTTTATTCTCAATTCAATAATAAGTTGTTTTCATAAAATGTAAGACAGACTCGATTTGACAAAATCGGACTCAAAATTGAGGACAATTACCGGCATTTTTGTGAATGTCTGAGACATTAATGATTTGTCAAAAATTAATGATATTTTAATTGAAATTCAATATTAGAGTGATCTAGTTTCAAATTAACTAGTTCAAATCGATTTTGTAAACAAGAATTAAGAATCGATTTGTTGTTTTTTAATTGAATTGGTTTTTAAATTATAATTATTTGAAAATTTGAGCCAAGTTGAAGTTTATCATGATTAATTATATTATACAAGAAATATAGCCTTCAGTCGATTTAATATTATGTTTAGTTAAAGAAATAAATAAACTTTTGTAACAAAAGTAATCAATTGGTCCCTTAGTTCTGACTTTCGATTATTACATTAAAATATCGGAGAATTTGTTTGTTTTTCTTAAAAGTATTGTTAAGAATAGATTTGCTCTAAAATAAACATTTTCTCAAACCTTTAAAATGAGTGGATTTGATAATATTGAGTTCATATATGCTTTTAAATTGACTTGAAGTTGATTTTTGATATTTTCAGAATATTTTATAGAAAGTTCAAATTATCTTGGACATGAATTTAACGATGAATGAGTCGATAGTGAATTTAATATTACTCTCGAATAATTCAAATGAAAATCTAACAAATCATATCCAAGATTACAGTGAAGCCAATGCCAGGGCTCACAGATTTCAGATAATTAAAGTCATTGTTTTGGTGACTGTAATGACACTAATTCTGATAACTTCTTGCAAATCAATGCTTAATGTTTTGGGAAGATATGTAACCAAACGATAATTCCTTAATAATTATAACTCTATTACTGAATAACTCTTCAAATGTCGACTGAATTCTTGTGTTTTATTGAAATTGATTTTTAAAAGTATCGAAACAAGGACATTTATTGATGGATCATATTTTTATTATTTAACATTGAAGTGAGTAAGATAGTTTTATTAAAACAATATTTGTACAAATGTATGGAAAAAATTACAAAATTTTGACTTGATAAATTACTTGACTTGATAAATTACTTGATTTGATATATTTAATGCTGTCTTTTGTATTATCTTTTTATTTATTTACAATTTAAGGCACTTTTTGGTGATTTTTCATTTGACTTACAAATGATATGACTTTGAAATTAATGCTTATATTTGTTTATAAAATGACATAAAATTACTTTTTATAACTCTTTAATGACTTATAGAAAATATTTGACACAATTTTCCGATTAATTAGAATCGACTCAAAGACTAGTATTGTTGTGAAATCAATTGACTAATCGCTTATTAAAAATAAAATTACAAGATCATTTTGATTTGCATTGAAAATCAGGTGAATAACAAATTAAAGAATATTTTTATGAAAATTTTAGGCAAAAAAGTCGAGTGAAGACAAATTGTTTGACTTTTCTCTACTTATCGATGGATTGTCTGTTTGTGAACTTCCAGTGGACTCGACGTCAATATTTGGTTCTTCGCTGCTCTCGATTTCTGTAGACTTTCTATTGTGTGTCGACTCCTCATAATTGGATGAATTGAATGGAAATCTCATATTAACCACATTTGGCGCTGAATTCTCCAGACTTTGACTTTTATTTCAAAATTAATCGATTTTTGCAAAAATCTTAACAAGAAATGTATTAAATAAATAAATACCTGGTATTATAGAATGTGCAAGAGTTTATTGGAGATGTGCCCGAAGGAAACCCATTGAAATCATAATTAGGAAATGAAGACCAATTTGTCTCAAAAGAGTTGGTCAGAACCGAGCCCTGCATTGAAGACATGTTATTTGAATTGTGAGACATAGAACTCATTGTAGGAGTCATTGCTTTGGTAAGAGTCGCCAAATTAGAGGCAGCGCCGGGTGTCGGATGAAGAAATGATTTGCGGGGCGGCTCTCTCTTACGCCACTTCGCTCTTCGGTTCTGATGTCGAGTTTCGTTAGTTTTGTTTATTTAAAAGCATTTAAATGAAGACAAACCTGAAACCAGACCTGAACTCTGGATTCACTCAAATTAAGTCTGAGCGCCAACTCTTCCCGAGCGAAGACATCGGGATAAGGGGCTCTTTGGAAGGCCCGCTCCAATTCCTCCAATTGATATGATGTGAAAGTTGTCCTGTTTAGTGAAGAATACCAAGTGATCCAATTGTCCGCACAATATATGCTTTTGTTAAGCAATCATATCGTGTGACAAATCATTGGATCACTTGGTATTCAAAATCAAATTCAAATAAAAAAAATTAAAATCAATACAAAACTAAAATATAAATTAAATTTGAAAATAAATTAAATGAAATTATTTATAAAAATAATTCAAAATAAATAAAACGACAATAAATTTAAATGAATAAAATTGAGAAAATAATCGAATTGGCACAATATGCACATGGTAAATCACAAAATTATGATTAAAAAAATTTAATAAAAATTAATATCAAATTGAATATCACATAAACCAAAATGAACAAGGCAAGTAAAAAACACACATTCTCGCCATAAATTGATGTAAAAATAAACAATGCAAAACTAACCTGGTCTTCTTCTTTTTATTGCTACTATTATTGGAGTTGTTATTACTCTTCGTGTTATTATTCGAACCATTTATTGTATTTGAAGCCGAGGTTTGAGATTTAGAGGGACTGTCCATAGCGTTGGTCCGCTTTTGTAATTTGGTGTTTGCGTCTGCTTTCAAATGAGTGGTAATTGCTTTCAATTTAAACATAATTTGCAAATATTTTACAGACCAATGGACTCAACAAATGATATGCTTTACATAATTATAGGTCACAAATAGGGATGACTACTATTTTCTATATCATTTATAATATTTAACAGGTACACATCTGTTATACTTGTTATTAATAATTGATCTTGATCATTTTTTAAATCGTATAAATTAAAGAACTATAGCTCACCATAAATGAAGTCTCTCGAGTAAAAAGCTGCCGACACATGAGGTAGTGTCGGGGGACTGGGCTCTAAACGATGTAATAGAGATGATGTGCCAAAAGTGTTCGTTGCATTGAAAAAGGTTGAGGTTGTGCTCTGTTGTAAGGGTAACATCGATGACTGCTGATAGAAAGAGGGTAATTGCAGTGAACCAGTGCTGGAAGTGGTCCCAATGTTGGACATTGGATCCAACTGATGATGAATTGGCTCTTGGATGAGATCAATGCTTTCATTCTTGTATTGAAGTGATGCTGAAATTCCAAGATTTAATTTTTTGAAAAAAAAGTATTTAAATCTTTTCAAACAAAATAAAAATAAAGAAAAGTTAAGAATAAATAAAACTTCAAAAGTATTGAAAACTAAACAATTATTTTATCAATCGATGAGTTTTAAAAGTTGTGAAACAAAGACAAATTGACTGCAAAAGTGTCATTCGGTGACTAAAACAAAGACTGAATCGATCAAGATCAAAACTAAATACTAGACAAAAATTAATTGATTGGAATAATTGAAATAAATTTTGTTAATGAAGTCATAACTATTCACAACTATTTGACTGAAAGACTGAAACATTTGATCAGAACTGAAAATAAGAAGAGAATCCCCAAAAATTCAACTGATATATTGATTTTGATTAACAAGATTATTAACTTTATTTCAATTATAATTTTCCTTATTTTCCTGATTAACACAATTGTCGGTTGGAATCAACGATAATAACGATAAAAGAGGAAATCTAATTGATTTCAGTGTTAACTAAATCGAGTCTTATTTAATCATTTAATTCAATTTAATTTAATACGAGTTCATAAAATTGATTAAATAATATTTTCTTCTCTTAATTCATTAATTGCTATCAATAAAGAAGTTTTTAATCAATTTTAACGACTCACCCATTCCAGAGCTTATCTTATGAACACTTTTTATGATTGAAAATTATCGACAAATATATAGAAATGTTTTTTCAAATTCATCGACTGATTAGTTACTACCGAAGTGAGCAAAACGAAAGAATCTATAGATTTCATGCCATTTAATACTCAGTCCAATTATGGGGTCCCATATGAGACGTCCCATTGGTTGGCCATTCACTGCATTCATATACCATTAAAGTATTCCGACATTCACTACAATAGTACGGAATGACAAGAATGGGTGGGAACTGTCCTATACTATAACCTTATGATTGTCGGCCACTTATTGCAATGCAATTACGGTAAGCATGAGAACAAATGATGAGCATGGTCATTATTCTAAATTACATACTTAATTTACATAGGTACTTAATTTACATTTTTTTAACTTGATTCATCAATGTTCAAGCGTAAATATATAAATCATAAAATATAAATATCTTGTTAAAATAGTTGCAATACTTTTTTTGAATAAATGACACCTTTACTTAATTACTGATTAATTGAATATTATTGATTGCATTGAATGAATGAACCTTGCTTATTTTTGCCATCAGAATAATTTTCTCATAAAAGTGACTTTTTGTCTGAGAAAACAGTAATTCTAATAATAATAATCAAATGTAATAAATGAATAATTATTAGCGAATGACTGAGTTTTGTAATGCACTCAAGACTGACACGTGTTTGCGATAAGACAGAGAACGGACATGAATTTTATGCATCAGTGATGTGCAGAGCGCGTGACGCGTGTGAGCCTTCACTGGTTGAGCGGGTGCTTGAAATATGTTATCAGATAATGAATACTAAAGTCGTTTCTCTATTATATGAACTCTATTACTGTATAAACTTCAGCCCTCGCATAGGCCTCCCTTTCGATGGGATTACTGATAATCTGCTGACCATTTAGTTGGGAATAATAGTGACAATTGTCGACAAAACGATATTTTTATGGGAATTATTCCAATCCCTTATATCGATGTTATTTTTGATGATTATCTCGTGGTTTGCGATCATTACTGAATTGAATAACCATTTTATTGGAAAAAGAAATTCAGTATTCATTTGATTCATAGGTTCTCTCTCTCTCTCTCTCTCTCTCTCTCTCTCTCTCTCTCTCTCTCTCAAATATTCAAGCTAACAAAATATAGACTCATAAATGGCTAAAGTTATTCAAACTTTTACTGATATCAATAAAAATGAGATAAAGTGGAGAACAAAACCAAAAATAAGAGTAACTTTGAATTCACAGACTATTACTCGGTTTGGAGTACAATGAGAAAGGCATTGAATAAATTGAATGATTAATAACATCACATCATTTCCTCATTACATCCAATTAAGTCTTCAAATATAAAGTCTGGCAAAGGATGGGTGCAGTGGTAGAGCCGTATAGGTCTGTGAGATATGTGTGAAGTGAAGAAGTGATCTCTTGACAGCTCTCATAATAGCCTACAATTGAGCACAAAATTGTCTGCTCTGAAGCGCTTCACAAAAATGGTTATTAACTTAACATAACTTTTTCTCCTCTCAATCAGACCAACAGTTATTCATTTTTTAGGACCATATTGTGAACGAAAATTTGTTTGCAATTTACATAAATGTTTATATAAATGTTACAAGATCATTTGATCATTTACAAGCTATCAATAAATGAATAATTAGTTTTCAAATGAAAAAAAAATATTGAAAAGAAGTTTTTCTATGTTTAGAGAAACAAAAACATGTATTCAATTCAGAGTTTAAATAATTACAATTCAATGGAAACGACTTTAAACCAGAAGCGAATGGACAGGACTGCCAACAAAAGTGATGTCCTGTCAAATAAAGAGAACCACAAAAGAGTCGATCCCTCCCTATATTAATGCTGTTCTGTGAACCTCTCAAAGCCCTCTTCTCACCCAAACTCTCACCAAAACTAAACGTCAGTTCATTGAAAAACATATTACTTTACATAAAGTTAGTGTCGATAACGTATTTCCCAGGAATACCCGCAGAGAGACTACTTGTTATCAATAATAACAATATTAATAACACTTTTATTCTTATCATTTATTTCAATATAAATCCAAATGAATTACAATAGAAATACTCGAATCAACTTAAACTCAGTTGAATCATAAGCTTGTTGATTTTGGTGATTAACCAGGCTAACAAAAATTTATATTATACGGAAATTTTGGAAAGTTGAAAATAAACTTGGTATATCTTAAATTGAATTTGAAGTTAAAACAATAATTAATTCAATTAAAACAAACATTTTTAGAAATAAATTCAGTGAAGAGATATTTTTGCGGGGAATCTGAGCTCTCCTTCAGGTTCGGTGGTCGTCAACGGGTGAGTATGGAAGGGTGGACCCGGAGGGACCGGCATTCTCACTTGGACTGGGATTTGACGCTTTTCACGAATGACTCTCTCAATAAAGACCTCTTCTGGTGGACAGTCTTCCGAGGAATCGCCATCGAAGTCATCACTAAAATACGGTCTCTTCATATCATTCGGTAAAATGTATGAAAATCCAATCGAAACCAATAATGAAAACAATAAAAATACATTCAATTTAAACATTTTCTGTGTCTTATAATTATTTTCAAGAGATTTCACTCATATTTATATTTTTATGAAAACTTCTGTTCAAACAAATTGTTAATTAAATGAAAAATTGATTCAAATCTATTCAATGGAAACAAAGATAAGGAAATCAAAGGAAAGTTTTTTTTTAAATTTATTTATTTTATGAAAAATACAAAAGTCATCAAATGATTGAAAATATTGCAATAAATCATATTATTATTTAAAGATCAGAATCAAAGATAAGATGAATAGAAACTCATGTTTTTACTCAAAAGATAGAAATAAAGAATTACCATGTTATGTTAATCATCCAAAATTTATCAGATGAAAGATCAAAGATAAAAGTTTCAAGTTCAAAATTATTTATTTTTCAAAGAATGTTATTCTACAGCTACATCATGTAACTATATTGCTACATATTGCTAGTTCAATATGAATGAGTTAAAGAGATGAGGTTTTGTATCAAGATATATTAGTTTTGATGAAACAATATTTATAATAAATACAGGATTCTTATAATCCAAAAGCTTGATAACTTTTTTACCTAGCAAAGTTTTTCAGTTTTTATGCCAAGAGTTGTGATCGCAGACAAAAGATGGCGAAACAATCTCCAAACATTCAAAATCACTCCTTTTATTATTCTTGTGATATTGTAGCAAGTTTATTTTAAGTATGCGATGTTTGCTCAGATTTGTTTGAGAGATGAGTCGAAAACGTTTAAACAAATATTTCTTTTAAGAGATTCCTCTTTCAAAACATTTCTCATCCGAAAAGTTATTAGAAGTGAAGAGACTTTTTGTGTTTGATTAGGACTGGTATGCAAAACATGGAAATACATTTACTGAAACATCTGCCACCAACTAACTAGATCAAAATATAATCTATAATATAATTTTTGTTTGGCAAACAACTAAACCACATTGGGTAATTTTTTGCTCGATTGCAATAAATAGCATACTTTGGGGAAAAATGATATAAAGTATAATAAAAATAATTGAAATCTATATTAAAGGCAACGAAAATGGACTGAATAGACATTCAATGAAATAGTTTTCAGGAGAGAGAGAGAGAGAGAGAGAGAGAGAGAGAGAGAGAGAGAGAGAGAGAGAAAGTGTCGCAAACCTATTGTCGATCATATAATAAAAGATGAGATCACGTCTTCGACAAGAGTCCAATTGAGTCCAGTTCTTGTATAAACTCAATATTTACCAAATACTCCAACAGAATTAATACCAATAAATCTAGCTTGGTGCTTCTTAAAGACCTCGAGCTTTGAAGCTTTTAAACAAATTAAATGGAAAATTCCTTTGAATTCTGTGTAAATATTAGAAGATATTTGAGAACATAAATGATATTTTTTTGATCAATATAAATAAAAAAGTATGCTAGTTAATTTTTTATTTCTTTTTTGAGGTTTTCGTTACCTTAAGTGAAAAATTCTGAAAAATTTTGAATTAAACCAAAAAAAACTTTGAATACAAACAAAAGTATAATTTTCTAACAAAAATTGATGCAACAAATGATGAGTTTTTGAATTGAAAGCATTAGATTTGATTCAAACGAGTCGTAAAATTTAATGTTTTTTGTGAGAGACGTGACATAAAAGGCTTTTTGAAAAAAAGTTATATTCATTTAAAAGTTATTGATGTCTCCAAAATCATTATGTATTCGTGTTTTCTCTCTTTAGTTTGCATTTTTTGAATCACTCGAAGCGTAAAAATTATTTAATTTAGTTTTTTTCTCAAAAAGGATTTTTTGCTATAAATCATTGCGAATGAGAGTAAGAGAAATACTTTTTATAAATATTTTGCATAAACTTAAGCAAAACAATCAATTTTGTTATGAATTAAAAAAGGATTCATTCATTTTTTAAAAAGTGTTGCTATCGATTAGAAATGGTTTGATTTCAAAATAAATAGATATGAAATGAGTTTGAGTTTGAAAACTCTTATTGAAATTCATTGAAACACTTCTGGATTTGTTCCTAAAATTCGATTTTTTTTTGATAAAAAATTTCTCTGAAAATGGATTTGAAATTTTGTGAGAAGACAAAGAATACCAGAGATTTAAGAGGAAATCTCTGGATATAATAGATATTGATTTTTCTATTCTTTAGTTTTTCTATTTTAACTGATTTTTATGCTCCAAACGTAATAATTCTCGCGAGACTTCAGTTGAGTGTATCCTTGCTATCGTGTGTTATATCATTGTTTTTTGGACATCAGTTGCCATCAGTTGCCAACATATTTCCAATTTATATGATTTACTCGATTCGATCAATTCATTCAAATTATAGTCCAATAAAAAAAAGATGGAAAACATTTGGAAGTCTTCAGAAAACAGAAGAATTAAATCAGAAATAAATGTATTTTCCATCGCATGCGAGGATTTATGGGATGGACAGTAGTATAGGTCTCTGTCTTTTGTTTTATGGCCTGAGGGACGAGAAGACGACAGTATAGCTCAGTATAGCTCAGTATAGTTGAGAGAATCTTTGGCCTCACATCTATTTTAATGAAAATTTCGTTAAAAGTATTAATTAAATGGGTTTTGAAAGCATTCAATCGTTTATTACTCGGATAATAATTATTCATTTGTATGTCATTTAATGTTTCCAATGATTTATCGATTGTGTGACAACTCTTTCAAAATATAATAAAATATATGAATTTTTTTGTTAGAAATCCTCTAAAAATATTTCTCAAACCAAATGAAATATTTTTTTAATCGAATCCCTTTCCTTCGGATTTGAATTTTATAGTTATTTTCATTTTGAGAAATGAAATGTTTTGAGAAATCCAATCGATTGAAGCCTAGAGTAAACATTAATCTGAGATTTTTGACAAAAATATTTGACTGAAAAACTTTTTTCAAATATAATGCATTGAATAAACTGAACGCTTCAATGAATTATATCTTATTATTCATTGTCAAGAATTTTTACCCAAACACTAGTCTATCAATAATTCAAATCTTCAGTTGAAACACATTTTAAAATACTTCAATTTAAATCTCTCCCCAATTTCTCTCCGGTTCCCTCCCTCTCTCATCTTGATCGATCATCAATTGGCTCTAGGTCATACAAAGGACATTTAGTTGACTCCTCGTTTATTGTGAGCGAAGATTAATTATAAGTTTAAAAAAAACAAAATATATTTATTTGTCTTCAATTGATTCAATGGACGCAATCAATGACAGTCCAAGCGATGGCTTTTTCAAAATCAGTTATATTTTTTTGGTCGGACTCTAATGTGTTTCATGAGTACCAATAAAATGGTGAAAAGAGTGCTTTCGATGAACACAAAAGTCTGAGAACTCAAACACAATGAAAGCAAAACTTTTTATAAAGACTACAACCGAAAGCATTATATCATTTTTTATGACTTTTTTTCGCTTCATTTAATTTTATTTTCATTTGATTTCAGACCAACCACTTGTTGACGAATGAGTTGGCTTTCAATTTATGATTTTTGGCTCATTTCAAGTGCTTTCCAAACAAAATAAGAGACCAAACCATTGAAGGACTCATTTTTCTAGATTTTCATTTCCACTGAAAGTCATTTATTCCTTTCGTCAATAAGTATGCAATGATTTGAGTCATAACTGTCTGCTCTCGTAATTCAAAAGTGGGAAAAATGTTTTTATTAAATATTTATTAATAATTTTCATATAAATCACATACAGTTTAACTCAGTTATAAATTAGGAGAAGAGACGAAGTTTTTATTGATTATAACCAAAAATAACAAAAAAGCGCTCATTTATGACATAAAATAGTGAAAATGCTTACAAATGACTGCATATAATTACACTCAAAATATTGATTTGAAAGAATAATTTTGAAAATATCGGAAATTTTATTTAATCTTTTCTATTGAATTGGTATCGAACCCAATAACAAAGTAAGACATTATCTGAAAAAATACAATAATTCATGAAAATTGAAAATCAAATGAAGCGTAAAAATTGTATGTTTGGAGAAACTCCTGCATTGAAGTGTTGAAACAGTTGTGATATTGTTTGCAAAACCACTAAATGTCTTCTAAAAAGAAATTTTTACATACATTTGATTTTTGCTGCTTATAGTCTATGTTCTGATAAGTGTATGGACTCTACTCTTCACTCAACTGTGTGTTCCCTTCTCTGCAACACTCGAACATCATATTCATGTTATGATAAGAAAAATGAGAGAGAGATGGAGAGTAGCGCCGACAGAGTCAACCAAATGTGTTATCCATTTTGCAGTTGTTTTCGGGTCTTATCAATGAAAACAAAGATTTTTCATTCTTTCGTTTTGACGTTAAGTCTTCATTCATTCATATCTCATATCATTAGAACACTATATATAAGTCTCTCACAAACTTACCTTCAGATATATTTCAGACAATAACATTAGTTTTGACCCAAATTTCAATTTTATACAAATATTTTGAACTCAAATCAAATTTTATTAAACGTTTTAATGAATGATTTAATTGAGAAACAGTTAATTGTTTTTTATATTTGAAAATATGGACGAAATATTTGGGCATTATATAGGATTCGGTTATAAATAGCTTATTGAAAGTTGGAATCAATGACTTCAATGTTCAATGACTTTCATAATTCAATAAAAATCTATTGAATTGTTTTGCATTCAAAGGAAATGAAACCTTAGAGACAGAGAAGAGAGAAATTCTATATCCGTTTCAATGAAATCGAAAATTATTTTCGCTTCACTTCAATACAGACTTCAATACAAAAAAAACTTGGAATTCATTTCATAGGTCTTTGATTTCCAGAATAAGAGAAATAAATTCATTTTTTTCTACTATTCAGAGATGTTTTGTACTTCCGATGTGTCTATAGTTTTCAGTTCAATCGATTTCAAGGTATTCCTCACAGAAAATCACTTTTGATTCCATTGAATGTTGAAAGTATTCCGTTTGAGTGAGCAAGGTGAAAATCGATTTTAATTCGAAATTTATATTTAATGAGTTTATCATTTTTTTCAAACATTTATCGATAAATTTGTTGATAGAGATGTCAAATGTGAAGAAATGACAGACGGATGAAACCAAATGCAAGAGACGTGTTGTTTCCCAAGAGATGAGTTCCTAAATATTTTCAATCTTCAGATATCTTCAGATTTAGAATTTTTAGTAATGACTTAGAGTTTGGAGAAGAGATGGTCTCACAATAGATAAGTTTGAAAACCTGACTGATTGTATGCGGTATGTCTTTTGGGAAGTACACAAGTTTTGGTTTTGCACTAATGGTACAGAAAATACTCTCAAATAAAGAGTTCGGTTCGACATTCTTGCTCAGGAAGGAGGTGATCAAGATCAAATTAGCCCTATTTATAGCTTTTGAATGATTGTTAAAACTTTATTTGATATTTGAGAAGAAAAATTTTAGTAAAACAAATACGAAAATATTCTTGCTCAATTTAAATTAGCCTTTGATAATGTGGGCTATTATCCACCTTGATCATCTACAGAATTCAAAATGTGATACAAAGCCTTAGCGTTCACTTAATTTCCCAAAAGAATTATTGATATCGTAATCAATCATAGATTGAAATCTTTGTTTTGAGTTAATATATAACTCGAAAAATGAATTAAATGATTGAGTTTTGAAACTAATTTGAAGCGTTTTTTTCACATAGAAATAGATTTTTATAATAATTACTTTTTGGCTCTAATAATATCCCAAATATTTAACCAATTTTAGCACATTTTCTGCAAATGACTGCAAATTATATTGAATTTCAATGAAATACAACTTAAAATGGATTTATCATTGATTTGAAGGAAATTAAATTAGATTTAAACTAATGTCTCAATTAATTAATGAAATTTGATTCGACGCTAAGTTTTGTGCTTTAGGTTAAATTGGAATCAATTCAAGTGATTATAAAAGTGAAAAGTTTTTATAATAGCAGACATTTTGATGTCTATTGAATTAATCAAATTATCAGACAATTAGGTTACGATGTATTGGAATTACAGACAAAAATACCGTTGAAGTGATTGTTTGTCATCAGATATATGTCTTCAGATCAGGTTATCGATGTCTCACTCAGTGGATGATATTTTATGCTTTAGATTATATTTCAACCAAAAAGTTGCCAAAATTTGAGCCCAAAAAGGGTCAGGTAATGCGTTTGTAAGTCATTGAGTTTGTCATGAGTCAGATCCTCTATCCTTACGATAAATACTCGTTTTTCCTGAGAGTCGGAGATAGAGAGTTGCGAATAGAAGTTGGGATGAAATAAGACAGCACAGCATAAGACAGCACAGCATAAGACAGGATTTTTAATGTAAAAATTGTGGATGTTTGTTTTGCAGCTCTTCTTCTATTCATTGCAACTCTGCATTTGGTACCTGACTCTGTAAATTGAACTTTGCTTGCTAAGCTAACTTTGAGAGACTAACAAATCACAAAATCCTTGACTACGGACTAAATTTGATGTTACAGTCGTTATGAGAAAGAGGAGAGGCTCTGCAGCGCTGGCTATTTAATGCGAATTTTTGCCAAAGGAAATGTTGCCTTGATAATACTGTTGTATATAATTAAATATTTGATATGTCTGTCCTCGCAATCTGTCAGATCTTCACATGAAGTCAATGGTTTTCTGCAAATATAGCCGTTGTTTGAAATTGAAAATAAGTGAAGTGAGACCCAAAGTATTGACAAAACATCTTAAGATAAGACTGACCGAAGAAATTGATTTCATATCAATTTAATGCTTTTCCCATTTTCCACGACTCTATTCGGTAAACCTCTCAAACATTTGAAAGTATTTCTATTGAAGTTTAAAACAAATTGTTTGATACAAAGAGTTCGCCCAATAATAGCCTTATTTGAAAAATTGGTTCAAAAGATTGTTTGTCTTAAGAGATGATTCAGATTTCATAATCTTTCCGATTGTTTTGTATGTCTCGCCGTAAGTCTTCTATTAAAGCGGTTCCAAAAAGAGCTTATTTTCTTATTTCGATGTCTAACAGATCATTGAACAGATTTAGACAATCAATAAATCGATTCATGTTTTCGATTTAAATACATATTTCAGTTATCGTCAAATTATGCAGAAATACGGTAATAATTGTTGAGTTTCGGTATTTTTCTCAACAAAACCATTGAATGACACGAAAAAAATTGGAACCTCTTTTGTGTTATAAGGAAATGATGAGTCCATTCGTTTTTATGTGATGTTAGAGCAAAGTAAAAGATGTGCCGTTTGTGTGACAAATACGATACGATAGGAAAAGTGCTGACGAACAGCATATGTGATAATAACGAGTAATGCATACAAATTCATGTTTGCCTTGGAATTAGTTTTTCGATTTTCAATCCGTGAAATGAAATGAAAGAAACAAATAAAACAAATGATTGGAAAAAGTTTTTTCCATTAGAAATTGTCTTTGCATGATAACAGTCACTGTGATGATTAATCTTGTTACATGCTACAAACTAAATGCATGTTCTAAATTTAGATTCCGTTCAATTTATTTAATCATTATTGATGATGAAAATTCAAACTATGATCATGATCATTTATTAGTTTGTAAACTTCTAACCCAATTGTATTGATTTAAAAATGATTTTTCAATTTTGAAGTTTTGTTTTGTTTTGTTCTAATTTTTTTCTATTCAAACATTTGCGACAATTTATTTGATCTGAATTTTGTTTGTGTTTTCAGTTCATTCACTTCACGTAACACTACTTTTTGTAGTTTTAAGACATTTTCACAAACGTTAGTATATTTTGCTTTTTCTCTTTGATTTACAATTTATTTTACTTTTTCTCATTTAATGTCATTGTATTTCATAGTATTTGCCTCAAAGGTGTTTCAGTAGTGACCACGTCTTCCCTGGAAATCACTGTCTAAAAGATAGTGTCGTTTGAATCCAATAAATGTCAGATGCGATCGAAAAGTGAGTTTCGCCAAACATTTCTCACAATTTATTTTTGGCTTTTTATTAGTTATTTTTGTGAAACTTTATTTTTAACAAGATCATTTTGGATCATATTTGGACATCAGATAAAAATGACATTTTGCTAGAATTTGCACAAAATATAATTGAAATAAAATTGGCTTTTGATAAATGATATTTGACTTAAACTAGCATGATAATCTAATGAAGTTTGAATGGTTGAGCGATAAAATTGTTATTCTTTGCGACTTTGAAATTACTTTTTGAATAAAAAGTTTATACTTGAGTTATGTGTCGAACTCTATTGTGTTCTCCTGAGTAGAGATTCTTATTCTCCTTTCTCTGTGAAGTCGAGCCCCGGCTTAATCCCAATGGGAGTCTCATTCAGAATATGATGTACTGCACCGTCAGATCAAAAGCAAACTCAAAGCAAAGCAAAACTGAATGCCGGCCCGAAAGTAATGTCTCTCTTAGAGTAATGTCTTTCTATACTTTTATAGACGACCTAAGCTTACATACACTTTGGAAGTAATAGCGCATCATTGCCTCCATTGCCACCATTGCCTTCATTGCTTCCATAGCCTCAAACGCATCCATTCCTCCATCGGCTTCATTGGCGTCATTGGATGAGAGCAGGAGATCGGCTTCACTTTGAACTCTGACTAAAAAGTTTGTACCATATATTGCATCACATAATGTGTCACTTTTTATGACTTTCCCAGTCGTGAGGCAGTCGTGAGGCTTAAAATATAGAAGATATGAGAAAAGATAGGGACCTAACCATTGGATATGAGATCCAGATTAAAGACCAGATAAGGGAAAGTAGTGCGAAGTTAACCAACACTGAGAACACTAAGAGAATGATTGAACGTATGGTTTGAGCCCAGTCTGAGTGAAATGATGTGATGTGTGCTCTGAAGTAGTCCAACAAAACTCACTCTTGGAGTTAGCGGTTGACCGCAATATTGTTCGGATCCAATATTTTTATATAAATGAAAATCTGATTCAACCAAAAGGCATGAAATATGTTGTTCTTTACTCCGACTTCTGTTTCAGAAATATATACACAAAATTGGATTTAATACTCAATACTCACTACAAATCAATACTGAATTGAATTCACATTTTTCTCTATTTTCTTACTTCAAATATAATTAGAAAAAAAGGAATAAATGACTGAATGACTGAAACACAATTCCCTACTCTTTGTTATATTGAGTTAAGAGTTAAGAGAAGAAAATTTGGAATCATTTGAGTCATCAGTAAGTAATACAATAAACTGAATAAAGTAAGAAATAAGACCTAAATTAGCTTTTTATGCATAACTGACTCCTTAGTCATCAATACGACTACAATACCATAGAATACCATAATATACCATAAATTCATTCGAGGAATCCGTTAATCAAATCTTGCAAAAAAAGATTCAACAAAAAAGTAGATTACTCTTGGGTTCAATCACTGAACAATTAATTAACTAAAATATAGTCGAAATTCCTGCAAAAAACACAAACATTTTCTTTTGGAAACAATTTATTTTTTGACTTCAAATGATTATCCATTTGAATGGATTCTGTGCCGAAAGTAGTTGTTATTCCTCTCACTTCCTTCCACTCTATTCTCATAACCAATTTGGCGATAAAAGTATGAATTAATGTTCAACAGTAGAGAACAGTATAAGTCGGAGGAAATGTTGGATATGAGACATAATTCTTAAAATTAGAGGCGTATGGTAGAGGTTATAGCCATTATGGCAGACCAGCACCACTTCAACGCATATGTTTCTTATAGTTATATTAGAGATATATTAGAGATGGACTGTATTTTGTTTCGGGTCGTACTCTCAAAAATGAGAGAATCAATAATTCAATAATAAGAAAATAGTGCCTCAAATAATGCCTACTTTACAGTGAGAGCACTGAATGTGAATATACTCTCAACGCCATAGTTATGAAAAACTCTGCGGAGAACTGCTTTTCATGATTTAAGTGCAACCGTTAGCTCACAAAACACACACTTAGACTATAATATCAACCAATAGTTAGACCGGTATTACAGTCAAACCAATATCTAAATCAGATTTATCCAGGGCTTTTCAATAAACCTGGAATATTGGTATTAAATAAAGCAATGTTTGAAAACGTATTTTTAGTAAAGTTTTAGATGTTTTGCATTTTTTCCCATTGAAATCACTATTGATTTTATAAGTGAACCGATTTTAACGGGTATTGTCTGTCGGATGGAAAACAAAGCACTGCAAGTGCTATGGGAAAGGCTATGGAAAGGCGATATCCTTATTATGTTTGATGATTACACCATAATATTACTGAAGTGAGAATATACTGAGCCTTATATAAAAGTCAACCGAACGTAGAATTGACTACAAAAAGTTTTTTTGCCGAATAAATTATTTCGTAATAAGGCTTAATGTTTAGCTTTAGTGCCGGTAATAACCAACGGGGTAACAATCTTGTAGAGTTACGATCTATTGTCAGAGAAAACGATGAAACGACTTCTACTATTGTTGGGGGAAGAGTGGCCTCATTTTTCGGTCAATTAATTGCATTAAAACTAAATCGAGACAAATGTTAGTTTAAATCAAATTTGAATTCACATCTAAATTAATACTCGAAACAAATTTTGGAAAATCTTTTACCATTCCTTTGAATGTTTGCGTAGACCTTGGTAATCTTTGTTCAATATTGTGATAACCAAACATTTTTGTGCAGCTCTTCTGTTAGACCTGAAAAGCCTTCTCGTGTCGTGTTTTGCTTGCGATTAGTCTAAAGAAAATTTATTTTAATATTTCAAAAATGTGTTTGAATTTTACAAATGAAAGTCACAATAAATAGAAGGCATTAATATTTGATTAATTACTGCAACTGTCGGACAAAGAGAAAGAAAAATTAAATTTATTATAAAACTAATGTATTTTTAAAAGAAGAATTTTATCCAAGATATTAGTTGTGTACTACTATTAAGATAATTTGGAATTAGAATAAATTTTTAAATAAATTAAATTTTTGTGTTTTCCTTCTTTGAGTTCATTTATTAGGAGTAAAAAAAACTAATTTAATGTTTTCTAATGTTTTTCTATTTTGTCGGAGTTTTAATAGATTTGGAGAAACCGAATGCAATCCAAACACAAAACCCATTAATGTTTAGCTCTGAAGAGAAATGAGAAACAGAAGAATAAATATAACATTTGAATTGATAACTGAGTTCAGCAATATTTCATTGGCTGACACAGGAATCGACCCATTCGTTTGCCCAAATTATGCCTTAATTTTGGGTTTGTGTTGGATCTGTTAATTTAATAAATGAACTAATTATATTAACTCCCAGTCCTCTTCGTCCTCTGGAAGAGTGCAAAATGAAATTTCGATCCAATGGTTGGGCCCATCAGTGAAGTGATGCCACGAGAAAAACATTTATTGATTTTCTGGCGAAAAACAATTATAAAAGGATTCGGATATCACTCCACTGTAATGAAAATTTTTGGTTAATAAATAAAATACAAACTATTTATTTGTATAATGAATGGGAAATGAGATTTAATGTGAGAAAAAGAGATTGAATTAATGATATATTATTATTATATTAAAGATACGATTGTCTGCTTCCCTGCAAACACTAAACGCAATGAAAGGGAGAGGCTTTCACTCTTGTCCTCTATTGTCATATAAACGGCGTTAAAACACAAATCGATTTGCGGTTATATTCGTGTCATTCATATCTAAAATTGTTATGTTTTTTATTAAATATCAAAAATACTGAACTATTTGTAAAATTTTGAGCTCTTCTGAAGCCGTCAAATCAGGATCCGATCATGAATTACATACCAGTGACTACCAGTCCTATTATCTTTGTATTAGCCTTACATTGTCTGCTCTTTTCTGATTCTATTGTTTTCCTTTTTTTACGATAAGCTCTTAGTTTACCATTTGTTCCGCTTTTATGATAATTTGTTTTTCACTGAATTTATTCTTATTTTCTTTTTTTGTCGGCTTTTAAATAAAATTCTCCTTTTTTGACGACAAACCTATTTTTAAGCCAAAGAGACAATACATGAAACAATTCAACACAATATTAATTATTTGTGTTTTCAATTTGGGTCAACATTTCAAAAGCAAATTATTAAAGGGATAGACTATGTGATAGACCCCCCATTTTTCGTGTTACAGACCATTGACCAGCAAATGCGAGAAACTCTGTTAACTGTTAACACTTATGGTTATATTCAATGCGTTCAGTGATTTGTATTTACCATAAATTATAAATAACGGATGAGTTTTATGGTTGGATACAAAAATGTATTTTTGATGACATCTCCGCAATAATCAGATGATATGAAAAAGGTTTTGCTTTTCTATAAATCAATCAAAACTTTGTTAAACCGATAAACATATTAATCAATTTTAAACACAATAACCGGTCAATGGCTACACAATTATTAGCCTGCAGTTGAAAAGATAAAAAGGTTCTTGATCACAATCAAATCTATTGAGGATTGAGAAGTGTTTAGAGGCTTATATTGATCTTCATTTTGTTTTTTTGTGAACTGGGATTTCGATCAAACCATTAATTATATGAAAAGTGTCCGAATAAAAGCACATCATATGACAGAATTATATTTATGGGTTGGATATAGTCGGCCATCGATGCTATTCACAAGTATCTCATCATTATTTCCTGTCTGACCAACACTTTTAGTTCGCTCATCCATTGATGTCTGTCCTCTACTAAATAGCCAAACACTTTATTGAAATGCAATTCAATGACAAATAATTCTTATGAACCAAATAATAAGTTAATGTCATTTTGGTTAAGGACTAAGAGCTCACGATTTTAGTCCAGTCTCTGATCAACCGATAGACACATTAGTATTAGATTTACTCCAACTGTCGGACACATTGACTCATAAAAAAAATAAGTGCTTTAACTCTGGATTTAGTATTTTTCCTCAAATAATAAATGTTTTTATATTATTTGAAATTCTATCTGAAATAATGAAAAATAGTTTGTTAACATGCTAATTTAATAAAGTTTTTATCGACTTTCTTGGAGCTATTGACGAATTTGTTTTCCAGTTGGAAAACAGGGCTCTGTTTGAGTGCTTTTGAGAGCATTATTCATCTGTCCATCAGTTGAACTCCGATTATTTGGTTCAATGCAAAACCCAATATTGGATTTGAACATAGGGTCAGATGTTTGACTTATAACAGGAATTGGCATTTATTTGGACCTCAACTCTATTATTGGATGAATTTTATTAGAATTTGAAGCTTTCCTTATATTCTCTTCGAGTAAACAATTCAAACATTTTCATTGATATGACCTCTCATTTGATTGCCTTTGAATTCAATAGAAATTATAAGAATTTTTTGAAATTTAATTAAAATGAATTCATTTGTTTGACGTCAACTCATTTAAAACTAATTTAAAAATCCATTCAATGTTTTAATCGCAACAAATATTTACTTAAATTCAACGAATTGTAAGAATACATATTGAAAACTAAAACAAACAGCGAGTAGTTTAATCAAGCTATGTTGAACTTCTGATTGAGCTAACACTGATCAACTATGATTAGGGACGGGCTCTCCAAACAAAAGCAGCACAAATTGATTTGTGAGTTCTCCAAAAATATGACAAAAACATATTTTGACGTTTAAATAGTCGTAACAAATACTTTGCAATGAATTTTGTCGTAAGAATTATCTCCAAAATGTTTTTGACTTTAAATGCAATCAGACTTAAAAAGCTTTAGACTCAGGTCTCAAATGTGACAATAGTTTTTGGCGTAGGTTTTGCTCACAAAACAGTTTTTTTTTTGTTTAAATCAAATGAATAATGAATTTGAAGAAAAGGTTTTAAAAGAAAATCGGATTCCCTTTGAAGTCAGGGCTAACGGAGTGTTAAATTATGATAAAATAGTGATTTGAGCGCAGAATAAATAATCAGTAGATTATAATTCTGTTATAAGACATATCCAACTGAGAGTATATTTATATAATAAAACCAAAAATGAATTATTTTTTCTGCAAATAATCGTTGTGTGGATCACATGTCAACTGAAGGGTGTAATCATTTGCAAACTTTGAGACAAACCAGTCTCTCAGCACTGGTATCCCTGCCTTGCGATCAATTATTATCTCAGTTTTCGTTTTCGTGGATTCAATTGAAAAGCGAAACCCAAACTCAAACCCAAACTCAAACCCAAACATCGAAAGACTGTCAGAAACGAAAAATTTTTGGTAAACCAACTTTTGATACGAATTTTCATTTATAGAAAGTTTTGAAAAAAAGAAGAGAAAAAAAAAGTTTTCTTTTGATAAAAAATTTAATTATAGTAATGCACCAGAAAATGCTCGTTAACTCTATAACTCTATAACATTAGTCAATGGCTTTACCAAAAGTTTACGTTAAGAAGAGTATTGTATCGAAAGGGAAAGTGCGAGGCTTGGGATGGGATCTGTTGTACGCATGAATCTATGCCAATGTGAGGCACGCATCACATCCATGCCATCCATTGATGCCATTGAATCCATTCAAAGAGCTCTCATTCCTCTAAAGAGATGCATTGGCATCACTTCTGACCACTTTCTCTATTCAACTCTACTTAGGATCAAGACTTAAGGCTCACAACCAATGCCTTTGACTTCTTGTCGGTTATGAACACAAAATAGTTTACTCTTATTCTCGACTTATCGACGAATTATATGAATCAATAAAAATGAAATACTTTCCAAAAGTCGTTAGTCTTTGACATTAATGAATAAAATTTTTCTGACTTTGAATTTCAATTAATTAATATTAAAAGTAATGGAAAATCGTTTAACACTTTGATTATGAATCGGTTAATGAATGAAAAACTTTTAATCTTCTCATCCAAACCCATACTCTATTTGATCAGCCTTTCCATAATCGGTAAGTCCTTTCCTTTGCATTTGATTTAAATATAAATTATGAATAATTCAAATGAATATAATATGAATTTAATATAATAGAAAAATGCGGAGAAGAGTACAATAATGAGATTATTGTCAGAGTTTAATGAGAGGCAAAAATGATGAACAGTTTTTTGTTCAAAAAAAATATTGTTTCTTAAATATTGTCTCATTTTTAATGCTATTATTGTTATAATATAACTGAACTGAAATACCATTAGAATAAGCATTGAATGAATGAATAATAAATGTTAAGCAAAAGAAATGATAGGAAAATGTGGAACCGTATGGAAAATAATAGATAAGAGGTTCCTCTCGCTTATTAAACTTGGGTTTAGTTCACTGTTCACTTCATTTCTATCAGATGTGGTTTTTTTTTCACTTAAATAACTTATTCAAAGTAAACATTCATTTCATATATTTTTCAATTTTTTTTTTCGTTTGAAAAAAACATAATTTATTTCGACATAAATTATTTGTTGTAAATATAGTCGATATTATTTATTTCATATATCAAACTATAAGTACTCGGAATATGGTTAAAGAATTTCTCCCTAAAAATAATATTACTTATTGTGAATATAAATCGAATCCATATTTTTATGAACATATGAACACTGTTTTCAATTTTTTTGGGTTTAGTTTAAAAATTTATTTAAACAACTTCTGTTCACAAATGAAAACCCTATTCCATGGGTTCACGTGAATAGAGCACAGAATGAATGGCAAAAGTGAAGCGAATTCGCATTTCTTTCATACTTTGAAAGCTTTTTGCGATAAATTCACGGATCGGTTATACATTGAAAACCGGTATATGTTTATGAGCCCTACAAAAATCATTACCAAGAAAACATATATCTATTGATACATTGTTCAATTTATGAAACAACCTTGGTATATCAAACAAATTCTTGCGCAGAACAAGTGATTGACAAATTTTGCGGTTGGTTGCCTTTAAAAATTAGTTCCATGATCCTTTATTGGCTCAATTATGTTATTGTGAGAGATATGAACATTTAAAAAGGTTGACGACTGATTCATTGGAGGCACTCCTCTTTTCAAAAGCAAAAAATACATTTGTTTGACAACAATAGAGTTTTGACGCCACTATTCAATAGGAAATATATCAAAAATAAATCAGACATCAAACTCTTTAAATGACCATCGTCACATCACTTCACTTCACTTGATTCTTCACTTTTCACTCTTTCATCACTCACTCGACAAAAAGCCTTAGAAAAGGAAAAAATTGAGTGGAAGTCAATTAAAAAATAATCTATTTTCCAGTTATTAATTGAATGAAAAGTTTTTAATAAAAACTAAAAAGACGTAAAAATAAATCGTTTCTAATGTTTGAGCAAATCATTAGTCGTCTGAGAATTGAATAATTTTTCATATAATATAACATTTGTTTTATGATTTTCAGCCCAAAGTAAATACTGTTAATTGAATTTGATTTCATACAAAATATTAAATAACAAAAAAAAGTTAAATACAGTTCCTTAGGCTTTGAAGAGAACATTAATATTGAAGAATAATATCATTTAAATTTCACTCCGACTCCACTTTAATACTACTCTTTCTTTGAGTTTTTCCTTTGAATTGTTGATAGAATTGAGGCCTCGATTTCAAAAGAGATGACTGAATAGCGGAGTCTATTGGACTCAATATAATGATTATATGCTAAAGACGTCTCTAAATATGAATAAATGATAGGACGATAAATGATGTATTACTGATGGCGACACATAATAAAGGAAATTGTGATTTGATTTTGAGGTCGATTGCCTTGCATAACATTGAATGCCACACCTTTTGAGCCACAAAATACAGATTGAGTTTATTTTTTATATACAATGCTTTTATAATATGAATTATTACTGTGAGTACTCTTGTGTTCAATTTAATCATACATTTGATTGATAGGACTGTATATAAACTTTTACTAATATTGTACTTAAAATATATAATAGATTTTTGGTCTCTTCTCATCTTATTTCCCTTTTTTTTACCGCCAATAAACTGCTTATGTGTTGCATAACTTATCCGATATATTCTGTCTTTTATCTCCACTATTATTACTGTTAGTATTGGGCGAGGAATCAAAGCTTTGCTGTTCGCACAACATTTGTCCATATCTTTCAACGAATAGCTTTTCTGCTATATTTACCAATGAATTTAGTATTCATAAAACTCTCTCTCTCTCTCTCTCTCTCTCTCTCTCTCTCTCTCTCTCTCTCTCTCTCTCTCTCTCTCTCTCTCCGCCGATAAATTCTGTCGAATATAAGAAACACAAACAAAAAACCAGATTCTGAGCCATTCCTCGAATAAGTAAAAGAAGTGATCTGTGATCTGACAATTTCATCGTTGAGTGAGTAATTTTCTCATTGGTGGTGCATCATGTGCATGGTCATTTCAAAAGTGTTTGAAAGGCCTAAACCAATAATTACGATCTCAGTGTCGCCGGACAGGAATCGAGTCTTTCATTTGATAATCAAAAGAAATGGAAGTTCCAGGTTATAAATTTGTATGAAGAGGTCAATTAAGCTGAATTTATTAAGATGATTTTATTTTGATTCATTAGGTTTTATTGTTTTTCTAATGGTTTTTATAGCATTTGTTTTGATTAAATTTCAAGTAATTTATTAATAGTGTTGTTTAGAGAATGAGCTCCGAGTCATTGAATAAATTAACATTTGTGTTGTGCCAACACTAATGAATAAAAATATTATATAATTCACTATAATCTCAAACAGAGCCGAACAGAATAAGAGAGAACAGGCATCGGATTAAAACAGTTAAATGTAGCCATAAATTGTGCCGTCGTTTCCATCAGATTTGCATATATGATAGCCATCAGATGTAGGCCTTCGAGCACAGGCATCACGTAAAGAGGCCATTACGCCATTATCATTAACATTCTTCCAGTTCTATACTTCTTCTAAAACTATAATAACTATAACTCATTCACTATTTCTTAAGCGTCTGTCAAACACTTAGTTATTATTCTCAAACTTTTTTTGGTTATGTTTTAATATATACCCAAAATGTAAGACAAACACATATTTTGAGTCTTCAATCACTTTGTCTTTTGAGTCAAAAACTCTAATAACGTTATGACACGCATTCGATGCCTTCTAATTATGATTCAATTCGTTATAATATTTCATAACTTTTCTAATGATATCAAAAATTCGCAAATATTTTAATTATGTTTGGATTGGGTGTCAAAAACATTAATTTGATTTATAAGCCGTGAATTGTTAGAAGTAATCAATTATAGCGCTCAGGGATTAAGATTTTTCTCTCAAACCCTATGAATAAAAATATAATTCTCAGCGAAAGCCTCAAAAGATAATGAATTTATTTAAAGATTCAATACTTTTAATAAAAAAACTTTTGCCTAAAAGTATTTCTCATTTTGTCTTAAGTGTGAAAAAGTGTTAAAATATGTAAAAGTGTGTTAAAGTTGGGTCTGATTTGAACGAAATTCTCTCCTTTTTTCTGTTTTTGTTATTTTTGGAGTTCTTTTGTCGACATTAATTGTAATTATATCAGTCATTGGGGACTATAGCCCGGAGTTCACGTAAGGCGCACACCATATATCTTATATACCAAACAGAGATAGAGAAGAAATTCTCATTTAATTCTTAGTTTTTGATTGTATGGTAGGCCAGAGAAGTGCTCAAAGACTCGGATCCGATAATTGAAGTTTTTGGCCGAACGCACGGTTTTGTTGGCCATTCCTTACCGTCAGTTGGGAATTGCAACCAAACTGTTTGCTCATTCTTTACTCTATTGGCTGTGAGTCGTTTCAAATAAGTTTATTCGGGGTAAAGATCCTGACATTACAGCGCTGTTCACACAATATATTCTGTATTATGTTTTCCACTAATTTCTACGAAAAACAATTGAATGAATAGTCAGATGTGGGGAAAGACATCCAATAAGAGAATAGGGATCGCAAAGAAGAGTTTGAAAGAATTGATAGTGAAATAGTTGGCACAGAATAAGAATCTGAATCGATTCCCTTTACGGACATATATCATACAATTGATTCGACACTTGGGATACATTTGTACTCATCTCACATCAGATCACATCAAATTCAATTGACTTAAGACGGCATCAGATGAATCATTAATAACTGTTCCCTAAATATGATTCCTCCCAATCATTGCTTTTTCTTTATTCGCCTTTAAATCCATTAATTAAAACCCTATCCGATAGTATCCGAACCCATAACAGAAAATCTCGAATTACTTAATGATTTGATTCTCTGATCAGATGTCAGACTATTTATATTAATTAAAGTCAATTAAATTAGTTTTATATTCTTCTCATTTGATTTGTATTTAATTTCAACCAAAATCTTACTTTCATTTGCTTTGGGAGTCATATGTCACTCGTTTTTTATGCTCTCGGATTTGGAGCACAAGTATCGGGTTATGAAGTAATCGATACCTCTCTAAAAGTTATCGAAAAACATATAAAATAATCCAATTTTCAAAAGTTTTCAATTTATAATTTGAGTACACTTTA
Source organism: Tectocepheus velatus (assembly GCA_034700625.1). Classification (NCBI taxonomy): domain Eukaryota; kingdom Metazoa; phylum Arthropoda; class Arachnida; order Sarcoptiformes; family Tectocepheidae; genus Tectocepheus; species Tectocepheus velatus. Next base: position 44,999 of record JAQIXV010000108.1, read on the forward strand.
GGTTTAATTATGGTTTGAGAGCATACTTTCAATGAGTGCCGTATTTTAAGCACTAATTGTAATGAATTTTCATTTTTAAAATTAATTTTTAAACCTGGAATCTTTTGTTTGACAGATAATGGTATTTCAAAAGTTATTACTCTAAAACACATTAAAGGAAAAACTGTATCAAAAAAAATCTATTTTATGATTAATTTTGATGAAGTTCTTTAATGGCGTAAAAATTTACTCAAATATTTATTGTCGTATAAATCATAATTAATTTAACAAGATAGAATTACTAACTCATTTTCTTTTGAAATTGCATTTAAATTGCGTTTTGATTACTAAAAGAAACGGCAAAAAAGCGAAACAAAGAAAGTCATCACAAAATCTAATGCTTTAAACCCAATAGAGTCTGAAAGTCTCAAAATGAAAGCATTTATATAATTCTCGAAATGTAATCATTTTTTTTGTGTTGGGGTTAGTCTTTAAGCCTCAAAACATAGTCACGAATCAAATTAAGTATTCGTTGCTATTCTGTACGTTATTCTGTGCTCTCCTCTAAAATTGTCGTCAAATCAAAGAGAATTGAAATTTATTCGTATTATTCAGATCTTAATTATATTCAATGAAATAAGTTGTGCGGAAATGGTATCTCTTTTAATGTCTCTTTTGGAGAGTAGTTATGGTCTTTTTTATGGTCATTTCGGTTAATTGACTCCCTTTCCAGATAAGGATAGTTTTAATTTTGGCGAACGACTAATACTAATCTAAACTCATATTCACTTATCTGACACATTAATCCATAACTCAATAACTATTAGTTTATTATCTGAGCGATGGTATGCCTTTAGTGTGACATTAAATGTAAAAATCCGTTAATTTTCCATAAAATTTACGAAACATTTTGATCGTAAATACAAGAGAAGAGAATCGAAACGATCTTAACGTCAGACACAGTTTGCAAAGACTGCATAAACCAAACGATAGATAAGGAATGGCACTAATTTGTGGCTCTCGTGCGTTATGGGGATTACATCCTCGCGACTAATGTTCCAAATGTAAAATGGGTTGAGTTCTGGGATTCGCTCTTCTCTTATCTCATATTAATCGATAGTCTATCGAACAGAGAGTAAACTGAGGAATGGCTTCGATGTGGGCCTCGATTCACAAAAAAAAGTCAAACAAACGACGGAATGAAACAATCAAAGAGTCAGAGAGTGGCTAACTTTGGGGACAAACAGCCACAGAATGAGTACAGAGTCTGTGAGGTGTGATAACGTCAAGAAGACTAGTGATAGCGTCTAATAACAGTTGGGTTATCTGATCGCTAGTTATATTAGATTTTGTTGTTTTGTTTTGTTTGTGTTTTTCTCTTATTTTATAAATTAGACGAATTTGTGGCCAAATTGAATCAAATAAATCAGAATTACTGATCAATACTAACAACACAATCACCACTGGTTTTGTCTGCCGTCAAAGACATCACTCAGGGATCAGTGAAACAAATTAACTCATAAAAGGGCAAACATTTAAATGTGGTCTGACTTTCGTTAGACTTAACGCTTTCTTTTGCCTAACATTTGATTATATATTTGATTGAGAAAAATATTTTTTGAAAAGAGCTCACAATCTAACGGTTAATGTACTTTGACTCAGAGCTCGAGTATTGATGTTTTCCTGAATCTGACCACAAATTCTTTGCTGTGAGAGCTGTCAACCATTAATGTGTTAGTTATTGAGTCAAAGAAAGCCAATATCTCACTAATGAGTGGATTGCGACCCTTCCCTACCCTTCCCTTAATCTCAACGAAAACATTATATTACTGCCGAATAGACAAAAAGTAAATAAACAAATAAATGGCTTTAAAATGACTTTCAATTAGTTTTTAATTTAGTTTTTTTGGGAAACGAATTGAACGAAAATATTATTTCAATGGTTTCCACATTAGAGTCAATGAATTTCATTGAAAGCCTTTCAAAATATTTTATATGAATTCAATGAAAGAGAAGTCAATAAAAGTGAAACTAATGGAATGTATTGCAAGAAAGTATGCTTTAAGGGGTTTCCAATGTTTCTCCAATGAATGTCGACTAAAATACAAGTTATGGGAAAAGTATTTCATAATAAAAATGTTTTGAATTGATTAGAAAGAGTGTAATGCGGATCATTGATACGGATCGGTATCTCTTATCATGGCATTCCTCATATGAGAAGAGGCTTAGCCTCAATGAGGCGCACCCTTCCATCACTGGCTGCACCACTGAATCAATGTTTGATTAATGGACGCCGTCTTAAAGCCATTCACATCAGAATTGATTGGATTACCGGTTAAACTACAGTTAGATGTGACGCCTTCTGCCGATATCGGCCACTAATAAGTCAGTCTCTAAGAGAACAACAATTGGATGAATTGGCCATCAATTTGATGCCCACTTTTTCTTTGCCGACACAATTACTTGCGGCACAAATCCATTTGCCTGTGAATGGTGTGCCATAACCTGATTGATAATCAGAGTCGTATATATGCATGTGTTGTGTTGTTGTGTTGACACAATCGGCGATATCAGTCAGTTTTCGTCCTCTTTATACCATCTGCACAGTTGTGACACATATTGATAATCAAAGACGAAAAGTGTTTCCAAATAACAATTGGACGGAATGTCAGTCAGAATAGAAACTAAGGAAATGTTATTTTGAGAAAAAGCCTTCAAATGATTGATACGTTTGTGTTAATAAATATCACAGAGAATGGCAGACCTGGTATTGAGGCGAAGGCCTGAACCACAGCAACCAATTCAACGCTATCGCCAACCCATGCCTTCACTGATGAATGGCCTCAAATCCGAGAAGCGATACCTTCATGTGTTTCTGTCCGACAAATAAATATTGAAATTAATATCAATTTATTGAAAATGCGATGAAAACTACTTTTACTCATTTATTTTTGTCAAATATTTCATATGTTTATATTCAAAGATATAATTAAAATAAATTACATATAATTTATTCCTTACTCTAAATGTCAGACACATTAATAATTTTTATGTGAATTCATATTTTCATTAGATTTCAAATAAATTATAAATAAAATGTTAACTCAAAGACCATTTTTGAGGCAATGTTTTTAAAAACAAAATTATTTGTTTTGAGAGTAATATTGGATTTTAGAGCTCTTCCAGCAAAACAAAACTCAATTCAATATTTTTTTTTCATTTCAGATCTCAAGTCATTTGAGTTCGTTATAAAAGTAAATATTTTTGTGTAAATAGAAATTCAATAAAAATATTTTTTTTTATAAACAAAAGCCAAAGGAATGTCTTATTGGCGACAATGAACTGATGACCAGTTCGTGATAAAATTGATAGCGTGTCTATACGATCCTGAATCCAATTTATATGAGTAACAAATCAATAACCCAACCGTCCATAGGATAGTATATCGAGAATCTGCACAAAAATTCAAGAAATTCTTGGTTTTGATCTAAAGAAGAGTTTCTTTCAATTCAAGTCCCATTCCTAACGATTTCCATTCAGTTGTCATTAGATTAGGCGACAAATGATCCGAAAATTTGTTTGAAGAATATTTGTTACAAAATATACGAAATCTCATGCATTGAATCAAATCAATGGGATATCACTTGAATGTTAACATAAGTTAAACACAATTTTTGCTATGAAATGATGGATCAGAAGAAAAGCTAAGCACTGGTCCAGTAGTGGTCTAATACTAATAAGGAAATTACTTTCCGGTGTTTGCGGTCAACAGATTGAATATAATCGCAACGAAGTAATAATAATAACATCACTTTTATTGTTATTAAAATATATAGAAATGTTTAGATCTAGTCCTTAATTTTGGTAGAAAAACTAATTTAAACCTTGCTAAGTTTCTATTGTTGTTTAACTTAATGGATAAAATTAATTAAGAGTTGTAATCATTTCTTATCGATTGAAGACAAACAAAATAAACCGATATTTCATTTAATGGTTAGAAAATGAAACCAAAAACACAAAACCTATCAATCAATTGATTTGAGCTCTTGGATGAAAATTGATTGAACCGAAAGAACACTCTTTCAATGGATTTTCACTTTTTGTTTCATCAAAAAAAAACTTTTTCTTTATATTTGTTTTCATATGTTTACAAGATTTTGATTTTGAGTTCATTTAAATGAAGACAAAGTGATTACTGAACGCAAATATATTCAAATTGAAATCAAAAGCCATTTGAAAGTAAAATATAAATCCAAACGATATCCAATCCAAACGGAATTCCGTTTATTGTCAAAAAACTATATCATATAAAGATTTATATATGTTTTTGTCTTATATATAAAGATATCTATCTATCTATAGATTATATATTTTGTTGGATATCTATAGAAGATTATATTTGGAGCAAATGAATAATAGGGTAACAATACGTGAGAGTAGTCTCGCGTGTATAACAAGCAATGGTCGGCACAAGAAATTGTTCGCTTCCTTTGCCTTCCGTTGTTTAGGGGCAAAAAAGTTGCCTAATTTTTTTGAGATCGACTTTTATGCCAAAATGTTATTCATCTCTTGGATCTACATTTTCCTCAGGGAATCACAATATCGTTGGATACTTTAGCTCTGAGCACAAGAATGTGAGAAACATAATAACTCTGCCCTAAAGTTGGCAACTGATAGAACTGCTCCAAAAAAGGAACGCAAGACTCACAACAGCACAACACTCGGCAGACACTCAGATATAAACTATTTTCAGACTTTCCTTGTATTACAGTATTTATCAATCGATTATTGTTAGCGTTTGTGTGCAATGCATACCATACCATACCATCGCATAACTTAACATAACATAAGACACACCAACACTAACAGTGCCGTCAGTATAGCTGTCCAACAGAGAGGAACAAACATTTAAAAAAGCATTTCATTTGTATTGTCCACTGATTCCCGAATTCATGAGTTATGGCTATTGTTTCGCATTTAAAAGACCCCTAAATAATAGATTAGGTTTTGGATCGGAATCTGTTCATTAAAACTGGAGATAAATTGAGTGTAAACTTGAAATTTGATTCAAAAGACAAAATATATATGAATTTGGATTAAAAAAGTTTTTGAGTTTCAGATAACAAATATATTTAATGTATTCAAAATCAAATGTAAAGTAAAAGTGGATTTTTGATGAAATAATATTCAATATTTTGGAGTTTTATTTATTAGAGGTTTTCTCAATATTATACATCAAAAGGTTCCGGTTGAGTCTCAGCGGATTTTTAAAAATTTTGAGGTCTTTCCAATTGAGTGCTTGAATTGAATATTTTTGTGTTAACTCGAAAATTGTTATGAAACTCAAAAATGAATATTTAAAGACTTGAAGTTATAGTTCAAAGTTTCCTCTTTAGAGATCAAAATAGTATTTCCAGAAAAAGGGATCGAATTTCTCTTTTTAAAAATTTTCTGTATTTTATTCACTCAAATATGTATACAAATGATGATCGATAAGAATGAAGATCAGGAGAAATGTCAGAAAAGTAGGAGAATTTCAAAAAATTCAAATACAGAAAAACTTTTTCATCCGTTCAAATGTATGGCATCTTTAGTCCTCAAACTTATCCCTCGGAATGGATTTATCGGCAATTCTTTTAAAACAATTTTTTGTATTAGAATTTCAAATCAATTGCAAAGAACTCACAACTGAAAGGTTAAAATGAGTCCAACTCTCAAATACGTATAGATCTCATTGAATATATTGAAAAACATCAATAAGTTTATTGAATGCCTTCAAAACAATTTATTCAAACAATTTATATGTTTTTGTTCCGAAAGTATCAATAAATTGAGTGAATAATAATGACATTCATTTGGAGATGTGATTAAATTTATTGAATAAGTTATGACTAAAACTTGTTCTTCAAGTTTATGATAATGTTTTGAAATGTCTTAAAAGTTGGGAATAGTTTGGGTAATGCATCCCTTGAGGCGATCCCTCAATAGAGAGATGAAGTCAGTGATTAGACCAGAGCTGAAGAGATGATCAGCCAATATAACGCCGACATGACTAAAAGTATTTCAAAAGTATTGTGTTTTTGTGCACTTCTCGGCTCAGCCTATCATTTGAGTCACTGGAGAAATGAGCGTCTCTTAAGTTGGCCTTTGATTGCATGAGAGGTCATAATGTCTTTATTCAAAGTGAAGTCCAATTGTGTTATTGTGAGAGAAGTGCCACTAAAACAAAGTTTATATAACGAATACTTTCTTTTATTTTTATTAAATTAAGTTTTGGATCATTTTCTCGAATATATATATATATATATATTTTCGTATAAAAGGTATTACTCCTGATCTCAACATAACATCCATTCTATTCGTATCTCATGTCAGCACAGAATCATATCATTCGTTTAGTCAGTGATTCTCTGTTAAGTATTTTCCCAAATAAATGGCTTTCGCTCTCAGTTTATAAAACTTCTTAGGAATACAAAATATATCAAAAAAAATTCAAATTAGAAAAAATTGATTCAAAAACAAATATTTGAAAAACAAAAGTCGCAAACTTTGATGTCTTTCCTCATTTAAAGTTAGAAAATATTTTTATCTTTTTAACAAATATTTGTTTTTATGTAAACAAAAGTTAAAATAATGTCTATATTATCGAAGTTTTTAATTAAAATATTCAAAAATAAGAGATATTTCTAAATGTTTTCTAAACCAAAAAAAGTGAACTATTTTTGCGATCGATTCATAATAATCAATAAAAACTAAGGGAATGGGTTTTTAAGGTTGAGCTCTGGTATAACTATTATAACTAAAAAAGAGTAACAAATGTATTGATTGTGAGATGCACTTAAAATATCTAAACCATAATTGTTTAGATTTTTGTGCAATAAATAACAATTTGGGCGAAAGTTTGAGAAAAAACTTTTCAATAAGTCAGCCAACAATTCAATAAAAAGATAAACAATTTAAGTGAAAACTTGACTAACATTTCTGATACTAAAAATTATTGACGGCTTTGGCTCTGGTTTTGTTATTTTTATATATTAGACAACATTTGTGATAGAAGTGAGTTGTGGTAAGACTCCAAACACAGTAAACAGTTGGCCAAAGAATTGTTGGAAATACCACTTTTTACATCACACAACACTTTAATACATTTTTCAAATGAACCATTTACTGGACATCCATTGCTTTCCATAGCTATCCATTGTATTCCTCTATAAATGAATTGATCAGAGAGTCCGCAAAACATCATTCATTTGAGGCATTCCCTCTCAAAATAGTGGAACAATTTTTCTCTTTTTCTTCATTTTCTTACTATAGTTCGCATTTTATTTTCATCTTTTTTTTGTTGCAATGCTTTTCACTTTCTATATACCTCTCCACCCATTTTTACACTGAGTCCGAACCAAATTTATCATATTTTTGACGCACATAATAAAGATGAATGAGTCAGAGCATTGCATCTCTCTCTCTCTCTCTCTCTCTCTCTCTCTCTCTCTCTCTCTCTCTCTCTCTCCCTCTTCGTGTTATCGAAAGTATATTTAGTTTTGTAATTAAAAGATTGAAATTTATGTTTAAAAAAATTGTTTTACAGAATTGAATCAATAAATATATTCCAAAATCAAATCCATAAGTTTTGAAGTTTTGATATGAGAAGCATTTCAACGGATGGATCAAATTTTTCTGTATTTGAATTCATTGAAATTCCTCCCATTTTCTGACACTTTTCTGATCTCTTTTCTTATCCTCATTTGTATACATATTTGAGTGAATAGAATACAGAAAAAAAAATTTCAATTCATATAAAAATATTTCGAAACTCTTTCAATGGTTTTCAATGTATATAATGTTGAAATCATCGTAAGTTTTCCATTGATTTAATGATTTACATATTTAAACAAAATTAATGCTAACAAACATGTGTTATAAAGAATATTAAGAGAGGTTTTATACGTTTTCTGAATTAATTGATTCACTAATTAGCGATTTCCTGATAATACAAACACTTTTTCATTTATATACAGATTTTTGTTATTTTTTATTCAAATGAATTTAAACATACATTATATACATTATGTAAATGTTTTGAAGCTATTCATAACACTTTTGTTCTGTAAAATAGACAGTAATTTATGCGAAATAACATTTTTGAGAGTTTATGTGAATTAGTTATTCGTATAATTAAATAAAAATCACTCAAAATATTATCAATTCGTGAATTTATCCCTATTTTGATGCTTAAGTGACTCAATACTGGAATTGATTTCTTAATTATATCTTATTTTTAGTGAAGAAAAACAAATGATTTAATTTAAATAATGGTTTAAATCGATTAACCATTAAATAAGTCTTAGAATTAGTTTTGAAGTAATGAAAGTTTTGAAGAGTTATGAAACGGTTGAAGAGAGGAATCATTTCTAATGAAAATTTTCAATTCTTTTCCGACAATAGGTTGTTATCATTGTGTGGTTGAGTCGGAGTTTGAGTCATCACAAGCGAGCGCTCAATTGAAACGTGGAGATAGCGTTCCAATTATCCTTGATACTTTCAAAGACCAGATGATAGTCGAGTCCGGCTCTTCCATATCACTGCGTTGTGTGGCCTCTGCGTCCCCATTGCCTCAGATTAAATGGTATTTGGATGAGCACAGCATAAATGGAGTGTCGACCCGATATCGTCTCGCAGATTATGTCACACATAACGGACATGTCATTAGTTTTGTTAATATAAGTGCCGCACGTGTTATAGACGGCGGAGAAGTAAGTGCTTTACCATTAGCTTAGAGTTTGGTCTCTGCTCTCTATTAACACAGTTTTAAATAGATATCACACTTTCTATTGTCGATCAATACATTAATACTATTCTTCTCTTTATTTTTGCACTTCTATTGCATGACTCGATTCAATGGATTTCTCTCTTTTCTTTAGATTTGTGTTTAAAGAACAGAATAAAAGTTAATTCATTTCTTTTGCACTTCTTTTCCACTTCTTTTCATTGAATTTCAATCAATTCATTCCCTTTTATTTCGATTGAATGTTAAAAATAAATAGTATTTTAGTTATAAATCTTTTGAAAGTTATTCTCTGTTTGTGTCACTCCTTATACCACTAATAAAGTCAATTAATTATGAATTTTAACCAAAATTTTAATTTTGTTTTTGAATTTTATATCAATTTGTCTAAAGTTATGAATAAATAACAAAAGCCTTGAATTTTGATGAATTATATGATAGACTGTGGAAGGGGTTAACAAATGGTTTTGTTGTGTTTAGAAATGAATGTCTCAGATATTAAACAATTAATAGAGAGTGAGAGGAGTTAGAGGAGTGCCATAATATGACAACGAAATTAATTTCACTTATTCTGTCATTTGTATGAAGTATCGATGCGTAGCCGTTAACGATGCGGGTCAGGCCTCATACACAGGCCGAGTCAATGTGTTGGGGACGGCAGCACTTCGTCCGTCATGGCTGTCATCTTCATCAGTTGCCACTAATATTAATAATAACAGTTTTACTGTAGTCTCTGGCCGTTCCCTATCAGTGCGTTGTCCAGTGATAGCCTATCCCATTGAGTCAATCGTATGGCAACACAACACAAACACATTACCAGTCAATCACCGACAGAAGATTGAGCCCATCGTTAATGGCGTCGGCGGTAAACTCCATATCACTAATGTTCACCGCAATGTTGATCAGGGAGAGTACTGGTGTACTGTCAAGGTAATTCATCTTTCCATTTGAGTTAATCGCTAAACATTATTATATTGGTTTAAAATGATGGGCAAGCTCAGTTTAGCTCATCTTATTCGAGCAAATTATCGCAATGCTGTATAAAAATAAATCTTATAAATGAATTATCATGATAAATTATTGATTTGGGATTTTGCTTCACTCAAAAACTTTTGAAACTAAGTTAGAAACATTACATGCCTGATTAGTTTCAATCTTGATTCATTAGATACATTGAATCTTGATAGTTTTTGAAAGGAGTCAATGAAAAGGAATGGCTCTGATGTGATCTAATTCACAAAAATCGTCTGAAAGTTGTGTCGAGAATAAAGGCATTGAATTAAATCAGATCTGAAGCAACAAATTCTTGGTATAGACTAACGGATGTGAACTCACGAACAATACATTTCGTGGATCGCATTCACAACGATTTGGTGTCTAATATCTTAAGGGATTAGACTTCTTATGAATTTGTTTTTGTTTCGGACGCGATGTCAGACACAACCAGAAGAGCCATAAAATGATTCAAATAAATGTTTTTTCATGTCTTCCACGCAAATAACACTTTGTATATGCATTCAAATCACACTTTTCTTATAGAAAAAGGGAATAATTTTAACGCAAAAGTACACAGAATTTGCACAAAAAAAACCAAAACTATTGTTTAGAGATTTTGCATTCAAAAGAGCAACTAGATTCTTTTTGTTTATTTTGATTGCTTCAAGTTTCATTTATCTTGCGTTTTTGGGCTTACATCTAATCCATACTTGAATGATCAAGTTCCTATTCATTTTAATTACAAAGAGATTTTCAATTAAGTTTCAGCTCTGAAGCGATAGACTCTGAAATCATTTGAAAAATGAGTGAAACATTAGAAGTGAATATTTTTTTTTATTGAAAAACAATGAAATTGAGGTCAAACCTAATTAGTTGTTTGTATTGAATAAGAGTTTGATATTCATTAGTAACAGAATTGCGTTAAGATATCGATAACATTAGTATTTTTGTTGTCCATAAGGGCTCTAATGGCAAACCAGTTAAGGGAAGCGTTCATTTGGTTGTGAGAGTCGCGCCTTTAATTGATGGACAGCCGTTATCGGAGACGACTAAAGCTAATCAAGGGATGAAAGTAAAGTTAATGTGCTCTATATTAGAAGGCGATCCTCCCATACAAATAAAATGGTATAAAGAAGGCTCAAACTCCCCGATTGTCTCCAGTCATAGCATTACACTTCAGAATTCAGAAGACTATTCACTTCTGACATTTAAGAGCGTCCAACACAACGATATGGGCCGTTGGTATGACTCCCAATCAGTTTATTAATTTAGTCCAATCACTCTCCAATTGCTCCACTTTTTCACTATTTTTTATCTAATTATAGGACATGTAAGGCATGGAATGACGTCGAGTCCGTCAATAGGAGTACATATCTTATAGTGAATGTGGCGCCGACCTGGAAAGTAGAGCCTAAAAATACTTATGTCGTTTTGGGAGCAGATTCTGTGATTGATTGCTCCGCCGATGGCTCTCCCGCTCCCAAAATCATTTGGAAGAAATCGATTTCGACCAGTGCTGGCACTGACGCCCATTCCACTGATGTCGAACACCCGACCGAATTCAGAGACATTCTCTCATCTTATAGACACCATATCCACCAAAACGGAACTTTTGTGTTACAAGAAGCCGACAAATCTGACGCCGGATTCTATATGTGCCAAGTATTGCATCCCTTCCTCTTTTCTATCAAAATCTTATTTCCTGACAATAATTTCAATGAGTTATCAACTTTTTGATCATTTGTTTCATCTTTTTTGTCTTTTTCTCAATATTTCATCGAAACCTTTGTCTTTGATTCAGATCTCTAACGGAATCGGTGCCGGTTTGAGTAAAGTCATTCAAGTGGTGGTCCAATCGCCGCCATATTTTGATATAAAATTTATTAGCAATAATGTAGTCAAAGGTGAGAGGGCTGTCCTCCACTGTGAAGCACAGGGCGATCCAGTAATGAGAGTCAAGTGGCAGAAAGATAAACAACAAATCAGTTCATTAGTAGACAAAAGATATTCAATAAAACAGGAAATCATTTCTCCGCAGAAAATGATATCATATTTAGAGATATCTTCAGTCGTAAGACACGACTCAGCCTTATATACGTGTCTCGTGTCAAACGACTTCGGCGCCGATGACACAAACATTCAGCTCATAGTACAGGGTATGTGTCTTATGTGCTCTTCTCTAAAACTCTTTGATAGTCTATATTTCTAATCGATTTATAGTTGAATTGACTTAAACTTAATTAGAGTCTAATGACGCGTATAATCGACTATTTTTTCAACTGTTTGTTGCCTTAAATTAAATTTCAATTTCTATTTAATGCAACAAAAGATAATTTATTACTCAATTTATTCTCAATTTTTCTATTCATACGCTTCACAGAAGTTCCTGAAGCGCCGTATGGTATGAGTGCCGTTGAAATAACGAGTCGGAGCGCAACTATTGTCTGGAAGTCATCCTTTTCTGGAAATAGTGCTATCATTAGATTCATATTAGAGTACAGAACCAATTGCACTGACGATGAGATCTGGAGAGAGCTCTCAACTCAAAGCGGAAGTGACTCCAGGCTTACAATAACGGGTCTGATTCCTGTCTGTTATTATGAGGTCAGAGTGTTTGCTGAAAATGCTTTGGGAAGGAGTGATCCCACTTCAGCGTCACTTGTATTCCAAACTGCTGAAGAGGTACCGGGAGGTCCTCCCACTGATGTCATCATAGAAACGACTTCATCGACATCACTGAAAATCAAATGGAAACCCCCTCTAAAAGGAGTACAGTTCGGAAAAATCAAAGGATATTATATCGGATACAAAATAGCAGATTCTGACGATCCGTTTCAGTACAAGAATGTTGATGTCGTGTCAGATAGTGATCCGAATAAATTTGAAAGCAGTTATGTCACTAACTTAAAGAGGAAGACCACATATATTATAATACTTCAGGCGTACAATAGTGTCGGTGCCGGTCCTCGAACTGACGAAGTAATTCATTTTATATATATTTTTAGGAAAAATTCAAAATAAAAATTCAATTTTTTTCTGAGAAGTAATAAAATTATATTAATTTATGTGAATTGAGGTTCGAGTGGCGACTTTCGACTCCCAACCGCCCACTTCACCACTTCTGGAAGTGATTGGAAGCACTTCTGATTCAATTACACTTCGATGGGATGCAAATCAAGAGGATCTCGAAGAGAGGGAATATGTATTGCATTTCAAAGAGGAGAGGGAACCGCAATGGCATCAAAAGAAACTGACGACCAAATCAAATCAATTTGTTTTGGATTCGAGTAATGGTTTAGTGAACATACGATGCGGTACTAAATATAAACTATTTATGACCGCTTCCAACAGCTTAGGAACGGGTGAACCGAGTAATCAAATCAATTAATTTATTTTTCAAATCAAATCTAATTTAGTGATTAAATCATGTTTTCAGGTGAAACGATAAGCACTCGAACCAAAGGCGCGGCACCTCTTTCACCCTCGACTCAAGAATTTCTTATTCCTAACGCAACGGCAGCTATGCTTCGACTGAGCAGTTGGCAGATCATTGGCTGTCCTATCAATTCATTTACCATTAAATACAAACCTATTTATCAAAAACAATGGATACTATTAGCAGAAAGGGTGGGCTTTGAAAAAGATTTCTATTTTATAAATAATTTGGTACCGAATCGAGAGTATAAACTTCTAGTCAGCGCTCATTCAGACGCAGGTATTGTCCATAAAATCAAAAGATTTTCTCAAATTATTTGAAATTGTTTTAAGGCGTAACTGAAGCCGAATACAACTTCAGGTCTCTCAACGTCTCGACTACTGTTCGTACAGTTTCTCCTCACTATCCCATCGACGCCTCACATCAGGCGGAGTCGGTTTCCCTTTTCCGAAACGTAACGGTCCTTTTGCCGGTTATTATATCAGTTATCGTATTGTGCGTAATATTGGGCACATTCTTCGGGTGTATGCGTCGACAACACGTCAATCAAGTGGTCAATGGATTGAATTCTAATAATTGTAATCATAAGACAGACTTAAGACAATCGACAGAAACGTTTCCATTGAATGACTTCCAGTGCGGTTCGAAACCAAAGTTCATTGAATGTCAATCGGCGCCGCCTAAGGGTTACGGAAACTCTACTTCTTATTACTCTTCTCCTCATCGAAAGTCATTGACATCAGTGATGGCTCAACACCGGAGTGATCATCAATACGCAGAACCGTTGACCCAATTGTCGAATCGGTGTGTCTTCGCTGATGACCTAAACTGTGCCAACTTTTCCTCAAATATGACATCAAGTGTTCAAATGCCGGACAAAATGTACGCAACTATTAAAAGGAATGGTTCGCCCATTGCTTTCAAATGACATCACGTTTTCAATTAAACCGATTGTTATTAATATTATATTTATTTCTCAAAACTTTTTTATATCAAATGATTTTTAATGTTTTATAAGAAAAAAATTATTATCGAATTAAATATACTTTTTGTGATAAATATTTGATTTTTGGACTAAACTTAGGCTCAAAATCAAAACTCGATTTCAATGTTAATTTGAATTTAACTTAAAATAAAAATCAATTTAAATAATAAATTTGAGGCCTCCCTGAGTAGCATTCAAAGTGCAACAATTGGGTATCTCTCAGGCGGGACGAGGGGTACACTTCTCTGATGGCAAAACTAATAATCATTTGATTTTTAAAACAATTTTAAATTTTTATTTGAGAATTAATTTTCAAACAATAAATAACAAAATATTTGCCTAAAAACTAACGAAGACTTCGTCTGTGACTACAATTTGGGTGACGTTTGATACTCATCGAAGAGTCGGTTCAAATACATTTGTGAAAACTTTTTGGATTAAAATTTAATTTTATTTGAGACTAAACTTCAAATAAATAGCAAAACAATTAAACAACAAAAATAACTGAGTCTTCGATTGTGACTACCATTTGGGTCCCTTTCGGTAGCTTCGGTTGAGTTGATACCAATACACTCTTAAGAGTTCTCTGTCTTTAATGTGATTTAATTTATTGACAATCCATTCACTTTGAGATCCTTTTATGTATTGACGAATAAATCTATTATTTAAAACCAAAAATATTATGGAATTTCTCTCAAAATGTGTCCAAAACTTACTCATAATTACAAATAATTTTAAACTCTTCATAATTATTGTTAACTGTCTTAAGAATGTCAGAGAAGTTCATGTCTTTAACCATGGCTTCTATTGCAGAGTCTCCAGGAATTGGTGGAAATACTTCAAAAACGACAAAAATCTTCACTAAAATTGATTCCGAAGCTAACGGACAGAAAACAGTTTAAAAAATGACAGACAATTGAGAGGTAATGGGGTATACACTGTCGCTCCACTTTGATATTATACGGATAACTGATCCAAATGTTTTCGACATCGACTCTAAGCAATTGTTTCTGTTTTTCAGTGAAATTCTTGAAGTTTTCAGATATTTCTTCGTAAGCCTTAAGACAAATATTTAGCGAAAAACTAATAAAAGATTGTTTTAATTACTTCTTTTGTAACCATTTCTTTAATACCTTCGATGTTATCGTTCGCTAAATTCGATGATATAATGTTTACCGCCTTAACAAACAAATTAATGGTAAACTATGCGGAAGAATATTGCATTGAATACCTGTTTGGCTCCACTTATAAACAACTTTGAATCAAATTCTTTGTCAATCAATGGCTTAATGAAGAAGTGAATAATCATCTGATTCTTCAGAGAATAGAAAGGATTAGGCATTGGTTTTGGTGTAAACTTCATAAGCGGTGGTAAATCAAAATCATATTTATTTTTGTATTCCTCGTGAGACGACATATATCTCACATATACTCGAGAAGTGCTTTTTGTCATCAAATTTGTCGTCAATTTTAGACTTTTAGTGGCTTTTATGCAATCCATACAAAAGTGCCTTAATTTTGAAGAATTGATTATTGAATACATTTTTAATTATTTTATTCAAAATTTTTGAAATCAATTGATAACAAAACAAATGTAAACAAACGCTAAAAGTTTGGTTTTGTTGTCATAACAACTCTCGTCGATAACACATAAGACGTGCGAAAACTTTTTGCATTCAATTATTTTTGAACTATTGGATGGCATTTGGTCTTCAAATTGATAATCATTAAGACATATAACTGTATGACAATTATTAAAATTTTTATTTGAGAGTAAACTTCAAATAAATAACAAAACAATTGCCTAAAAACCTAACAAACACTTGGATTTTGACTACTTTTTGAGCCCCTTTTTAAAGCTTTCGAGTTTGAGTCCATACATTTTCATAACGTCTTTGTCTTTAATGTGATTCAATTTACTGACAATCCATTCACTTTGAGATCCTTTAATGTATTGTCGAATAAATCTGTTATTAGAGACAAAATTTGATTAATTTTTTGTTGAAAAATATATCCAAAACTCACTCATAATTACAAAGAACTTTAAGCTCTAAATACTTATTGAAGTCAAAGAACTTCAAGTCTTTATTCGTTGCCTCACTTCTAATGATTTCATGAAATTCTGGCAAAACATCCAAAACGACAAAAATCTTAACTAAAATTGATTCCGAGGCTAAAGAACGGGAAAATTGATTAAATTAAGACTTGTATACAAATGAGAGGTAATATGGTATACACTGTCGCTCCACTTCGATATTATACGGATAACAGAACAGAATGTCCTCGACTTCTACTCTAAGCATTTGTTTCTCTTTTTCAGTGAAATTCTTGAAGTTTTCAGATATTTCTTCGTAAGCCTTAAGACAAATATTTAGCGAAAAACTTATAAAATATTGATTTTATTACTTCTTTTGTAACCATTTCTTTGATACCTTCGATGTTATCGTTCGCCAAATTCGATGATATAATGTTTACCGCCTTAACAAACAAATTAATGGTAAACTATGCGGAAGAATATTGCATTGAATACCTGTTTGGCTCCACTTATAAACAACTTTGAATCAAATTCTTTGTCAATCAATGGCTTAATGAAGAAGTGAATAATCATCTGATTCTTCAAAGAATAAAAGATATTAGGCATTGGTTTTGGCGTAAATGTCATAAGCGGTGGTAAATCCAAATCATATTTCTTTTTGTATTCCTCGTGAGCCGACATATATCTGACAGACACCACAGAAGTGCTTTTTGTCATCATATTTGTCGTCAATTTTAAACTTTTTGTGGCTTTTATGCAATCCATACAAAAGTGCCTTAATTTTGAAGAATTGATTATTGAATACATTTTTAATAACTTTATTTAATTTAAGAGAAATTAGTTTTGAATCAATTGAAGTGATTTTGAAATCAATTTAAGACAAAACAAGATTTGATGTAAACAAACGTCAAAAGAGTTGTTGTGTTGTCATAACAACTCTAATCGACAACACATAAGACGTGACAAAACTTTTTGGATAATTTATTTTCATATATTAGTGATAATAATGATGAATAATTTGACAAGCTCATTTATTTTCTTTAATTGGAAAGATATAGAAAATCAAAATTAAAAATTATAATCAAATGTTTAAGTCTTTTAAATGAGATTGTCTGCAAGATCAATAATTCATATAATAATTCATTTAGTCAGAGCACAAGTTTTTAAATACTGCACTATCAGTCTGCTAGTGCTCTCATGATGAATCTTTATGCAAGGACATTTTACACCAAATGCCATTCTTGTGATTAACTATGAATTGAATGATTCTTAACTCTGACCGGAATAGTAATGAATAATAAATTGAGAACTCATTCAGTGCTCATAAACTTGATGTTCAATTTTTATCAATTTATCAAGATTCTGTGCAATCAGTGCAATCTTGCTCATTTTATTTATTCAAAAGAATAATGTTGATTAATTGAAGAATTCATCAAAATTGGACATTGAGTCTTTAGACATCCTGGACAACTGCGCTTTACTTGACTACAATCATTGCTCATTTGATTTGATAAGAAGTCCTTCACTTTCCCCAAAACTTTTTCGAAGGTCTGAAAATCAAAGTTCTTGATAAAAGTTTCGAAATGTTTCGAATAAAAATGAATTCAATAATTAATTTGAACTTCGAATCACATTAAATGTTATTAAAAACCGAAATGTTTGGGAATTATCTTTGATTTGTGAGAATCAAAACATATGTCTTCTCCCGAAGTGTTATAAAAATTTACTGAAAACTATTTTAAAGATTTAGTTGTTTTGAGACAAACTTGAATTCAATCGAAATGTTGTTTTCAATTATTTTGGTTTCTTTGGTTCCGTTCCTAACATATGCTTCAGAAGAGAGCGAATACTTCGAAGCGATTAAAAATGCGGTCAATTCCGTTGAATCTGAGGATCGGCTCTATTTGGCGGATAAGGCCTGTTATCCAGATATCGGGTGCTTTACCACAAGTGGTCTCATGAAACACATTGGAATCCTTCCCTCGAGTCCTACAAAGATAAACACAAAATTCTTCGCCTATACCCACGACTCCCCGAAAACCCCTAAAGAGGTGAACCCACACGACCCCAAAACCTACGGAATGATCGCTGCGGACAAACCTCTTGCCATAATAACTCATGGTTTTGGTAACAGTGGACAGACCGCAGAATTGTTACAAATAAAAGACTCATTGATCGCATTTGCGAGTATCCCGACTATAATAGTTGTGGATTGGGCTAAAGGAGCGGCTTCACCATGGTATACAGAAGCCGCCACTAATACCGAAGTGGTTGGCCGTCAGATCGCTTTTCTGGTCGAAACTCTTCAAACCAAACAGAAAGTCGATCCCAAAAATGTACATTTGCTTGGATTCAGTTTAGGCGCACAGGTATCTGGTTTTGCAGGAAAGTGGGCTCAAAGCGAATATAAGTGGAAATTCGGACGAATTTCAGGTGAGTTTTAAAGAAAATTGTTTGAAATAAATCTAAATTTGAATCTAAAAATAAATTCAGCTCTGGATTCGGCGGCGCCTCTCTTTGAAGCCTATCCGGGGTCTTATCTCGACCACAACGACGCCGTTTTCGTCGATGCCATCCATTCAAGTGCTGGAAATGATATTCTGAAGGGAGAGGTCGGTTTTGTGAAGCCAATTGGCCATGTTGACTTCTTTCCTCACAACGGGACAGACCAACCCCGCTGCGCAGACCCCAGTTCCGCCTTATCCTGCAATCACTATTCATCTGTTCTATATTTTGAGGCTTCCCTGAGTGGCAAACGTGACTGCACTTCATACAAGTGCAACAATTGGGTCGACTTTTTGGCCAAGAAGTGCGCCAAAGACGGCGACTCCAAAATGGGTTACTATAGTATCTCTCAGGCGGGACGAGGGGTACACTTCTCTGATGTCAACAAAGACTATCCCTTTTGTCAAAACTGAATGATATTCGAATAAATAAATAAATAACTTGATAAAATTACTTTGATATTGCTAGCACTAAGTGCTCACATGATGCAAGGACATATACAAGATTTATTAAGCAAGGAAATTTTACATCCAATACCATTCTTGAGATTAACTCTTAAAGATGTCTTAACTCTGATCAGAATAAAAATGAATAATTTATAACTCATTCATTGCTTTTAAATAATAAACATTACATTCACTTTACATTGTATATTGAGATTCTATACAATCTTGCTCATTTTATTTATTTAATGTTAATGTTGACCAATTAATGAAATAACATTTAATCTAAAAATTCTTTGGATATCCTGGACAACTGCATATAACTTGATTACAATCAATGCTCATTTAATTTGATAAAATTCAGGAAAACTTTTCCGTAGTTTTGAAAATCTAATGAAAATCACATTAAGTGAGGGACTGCTTCTCACTTCTAGAGGTAAAGAGTAATAGTTTTTGATCCGATTGTAAGATTGAATTTTTCAAGAAATTATTCCTCGGATTCGGTAATTTGAGGCATAGCAACAATTCCATTATTTGTTGCAAAAAACCGGATATTTTTTTGGAAATTATCTTTGATTTGTGAGAATCAAAACATATGTCTTCTCCCGAAGTGTTATAAAAATTTACTGAAAACTATTTTAAAGATTTAGTTGTTTTGAGACAAACTTGAATTCAATCGAAATGTTGTTTTCAATTATTTTGGTTTCTTTGGTTCCGTTCCTAACATATGCTTCAGAAGAGAGCGAATACTTCGAAGCGATTAAAAATGCGGTCAATTCCGTTGAATCTGAGGATCGGCTCTATTTGGCGGATAAGGCCTGTTATCCAGATATCGGGTGCTTTACCACAAGTGGTCTCATGAAACACATTGGAATCCTTCCCTCGAGTCCTACAAAGATAAACACAAAATTCTTCGCCTATACCCACGACTCCCCGAAAACCCCTAAAGAGGTGAACCCACACGA
The DNA here is from genome assembly GCA_034700625.1 of Tectocepheus velatus. Classification (NCBI taxonomy): domain Eukaryota; kingdom Metazoa; phylum Arthropoda; class Arachnida; order Sarcoptiformes; family Tectocepheidae; genus Tectocepheus; species Tectocepheus velatus. The sequence continues at coordinate 65,128 of JAQIXV010000108.1, forward strand.
CCCCAAAACCTACGGAATGATCGCTGCGGACAAACCTCTTGCCATAATAACTCATGGTTTTGGTAACAGTGGACAGACCGCAGAATTGTTACAAATAAAAGACTCATTGATCGCATTTGCGAGTATCCCGACTATAATAGTTGTGGATTGGGCTAAAGGAGCGGCTTCACCATGGTATACAGAAGCCGCCACTAATACCGAAGTGGTTGGCCGTCAGATCGCTTTTCTGGTCGAAACTCTTCAAACCAAACAGAAAGTCGATCCCAAAAATGTTCATTTGATTGGATTCAGTTTAGGCGCACAGGTATCTGGTTTTGCAGGAAAATGGGCTCAAAGTGAATACAAGTGGAAATTCGGACGAATTTCAGGTGAGTTCTGAAGAAAATTGTTTAAAACTTTTGAATCTAAATTTGAATCTAAAAATAAATTCAGCTCTGGATTCGGCGGCGCCTCTCTTTGAAGCATATCCGGGGTCTTATCTCGACCACAACGACGCCATTTTCGTCGATGCCATCCATTCAAGTGCTGGAAATGATATCCTGAAAGGAGAGGTCGGTTTTATAAAGCCATTTGGCCATGTTGACTTCTTTCCAAACAACGGGACAGACCAACCTCGTTGCAAAGACCAAATTTTAAGCATATCATGCAATCACTACTCCTCTGTTTTTTATTTTGAAGCCTCCCTGAGTGGCAAACGTCAGTGTACTTCATACAAGTGCAACAATTGGGTCGACTTTTTGGCCAAGAAGTGCGCCAAAGACGGCGACTCCAGAATGGGTTACTATAGTATCTCTGAGGCGGGACGAGGGGTTCACTACTCTGATGTCAACAAAGACTATCCCTTTTGTCAAAACTGAATGAAATTCGAATAAATAAATAAATTTTCAATAAAACGATAAAATGTTTAAAACATTTGTATTTGTGTTACACTAATCTATATTCGAGTTTATTGACAGTAAATCCCAATTAATTATTTGTGAGTCCATTGATCCAAATGTAACTCAAATGTAATTTAAATGTATTTCCAAATATTTATTTTCATTTTATTAACTAAAGTAACGAATCGATTGTGTCTTTCGGATGTTTCATCAAACTTAGTAGCGATAGACTCAGCAGTCAATCAGTTGTCCTCCAGTGTAGGCAAAAAGAAGGACAAACCTCTCATTCAATGCTATGAAGACATTGATTGCTTCAGTAGAGACGGACCCCTCAAACATTTGGGTCTATTACCCGAATCTCCCGATAAAATCAATACCCGATTCTTTGCTTTCAATCATTCGACACCCAATTCTAGTCATGAAGTGAAGACCAAAGACAACGAAACTTTTGAGACAATTATCTCAAACCAGAGTCTCGTTATAATAATCCACGGCTTTGCAAATGACGCTAAAAAGCCGGAACTGATTGCAATCAAAGATTCACTGTTCCGTTACGCAAATATGGCAAATGTGATCATGGTCGATTGGAACAGGGGTGCTGTCGCTCCCTTTTACAATCTGGCTGTCACTAACACACAACTCGTTGGCCGACAAATAGCTATTCTGGTGGACGAACTTCAGAGGAAACGATCGATTGATCCCTCTTTTGTTCATTTGATTGGTTTCAGTTTAGGAGCACAGGTCTCACACTTCGCGGGCGAATACTTTTTCTTTAAATTTCGCCAAAGATTGGGACGAATTACGGGTCAGTCGAACGAAATTTTAAGATAAATGTATTTATTGATACAAAATCCTTTGGCGCAGCACTGGATGCGGCCGCACCTCTTTTTGAGGGATACGAAGGATCTCATATCAACATAAGAGACGCCCTGTTTGTGGACGCAATCCATACGAGTGGTGGCAATAATATACTGAAAGGGGAACTCGGGTTCACATCACCGGTGGGTCACATCGACTTCTATCCAAACAATGGTAGTCAACAGCCCTGTTGTCAAAACCATTTTATGCTAGAGTTTTGTGACCACAATTCAGCCCTCATTTACTTTGAATCTTCTCTGAGAGCTATTTTCAACTGTTCATTGATTGCATATAAATGCGATTCTTGGACTCAGTTCTCATTTGGCGATTGCACTGACAGAAGAGGATCGGCTATAATGGGATATCTCAGTGTCTTATCAGAGAGTAGAGGAACTCATTATCTCAAGACTAGCGACAGTTTTCCATTTTGTTGGGACAATAAGTTTATGGATAAACAAATGGGAAGAAAACAAATCAGAAAATTCAAAAGAAAACCAAAGAAAAGAAGAAAACCACTTAAACCTGAAAAGATTTTCTCTGCTCTCAATATTTTCAAAATTAATTCATAGTTTTATTTATTGAAACTCAAGTTTTTAGATTAAACTCAAACTTTTAATCAAAATTCTAACCTTGATCATTAGTTATTTTTTTTTTGTACTCAAGTTTTTATTATTAGCTTCAGATGTGAACACCAGAGCCTAATGTAAGCAATACTTCTGTCTATTTGTAGTTATTTTCCATTCAATTGAATGAATAAAAGTCAACAAATATTCCGCTGAAATAGAGATCAGCCAATCGTCACATGTCTTGAAGTATGTAAATATTTTTCTGATAAAATGATTTCCAGTTTTTATTTATCTAATAATTTATAGCAATTTATTCAACTTTGACCATAATTTCCACAAAACTATTGTTTATTTAAAACATTTATAGATTAGATAAATAAATAAAAGTTTAATAAGAGTTTAAATTTTAATTAAAGTGTCAAAAATACTATTATTTATCATTTCATTCAAGTTTTTCACCAAAAAAGAGGTGTTTTTTAAAAATTGTTTTATTTTTGACTAAAAATTGATAATTGATTTGAAAATTAATTTTCAGAAAAGAAATCATTTTTTGATAAAATAAAGATAATTATGTCTAATATTGAGGTAATGTTAAGAAACCAATTATTGCCAAACGTTTCTAATGATTATATTCCTCCGAAGGAATGCAAAAAAGACTTACTTCTTCTGACCCGAAAAATTGATGGTCTCATTGCTGTCATTATCACTGATAAAGAAGGCGTTCCTCTCATCAAAGGTTACAATAGTTTTAAATAATTATTTAATTAATTTTTTAACAAAACCTCTTCAGTTGTGAACGAGTTGTCGGACCCAAACATATCGAGTCGACCGACATTTCTGTCGTCAAACTTCACGACAGGTGTTGAACAGGCGGGCAAACTGGGGATCGGCTCCTGTCAGACAATTGTCAGCCATTACCACAACTATCAGATCGTTCACTTCAATAAAGACAAACTTATTGTCGCACTTATAGCCAACAACACCACAAATACCGGCATTTTGTTGGCCTTAGAGACAGAGTTTGACATAATTTGCACTGAATTAAGACAATGTGTTGACAATAACTGACTCTCTTTAAACAGTTCTCTGAAATGTGTTTAAACTTAAGTCAACTTAAAATCCAGTCATATATTAATCGATGAGTTCTTCAATTTTTTTTATCAATTATTAAACAATTTAATAGTTATTCGACTCTTAATTTGTTTCAATAGTTTTCTTGAGTCGACAATAATTTTATTTATTATTTTCGCATTCATTTCAATATTGGAATCAATTATATATTTTTATATTCTATTGATTATAGACTTTTCAAACATTGAGATCAAAATTATTTAATTTTTTATTGAATTTATTTTCACTTCAAATCAATTGTGTATTAAATTAAATGAAATTATTTCTCGTTTTTAATCAGAAGTCAACACAAAACTAAATAACAACTAATATCTCCTTTTCCTAACTTTTTTTCAAATCCCTTCAGAACTGAAATATTAATATCACTTCAAAATTCAGATAACCCTAACATTTATCGTCACTTTTAATGCGAATAAATTGTGTTTATATTTTTTATAACCCATTGTTTTAATGCTATTTCATAATTGAAAAGCCATTGAATTAGAGATTGACTTTTCACGTCAATTCTTATATGTATTGAATTAAATTAGTTCTCGTTTTAACTTTTAATCAAAAATAAAGTTGTTTTTCATATAAATCGTTTCATTTCTAAATATAATTATCAAATCAAAATTCGACTGATCCAGGAATTTACAAATGAATTTACAATTTTCATGATAAACCCCTTTTAGACCCCTTTTTATTTGTCACTTAATTTGTGAACAGTTTATAAACCAATGCTTTTCACTGTTTATTGAAAACCGACGAAAGGTTTTCGTTGTTTTGATTTAATTTAATTGAGTTTTAAACCGATTTATATCCAAATAAATATCGATTTTAATCATTGAATTAACCACTAATTGACCACAACATGGCTGACGACGAATATGAACCCGAAGAGTATGTCTTTAACTAATTGATTGAATTATTGCCTAATTTTGGCGATAATTATGAAAACTATTGAATAAATTGTCGATAATTTGAGCACTAATTCAATTGAATGATAGTATGGGCGGAGACTTTGAAGACCCGATCGAAGACGACGACAATATGGAGGGTATGGACCAAATGGATGAGGAAAACATCGATGTGTTGGTCACCGGCGGCGATCATCAGACGCCGCAAATGAATACAAAACGTATTACGACTCCATATATGACTAAATACGAGAGGGCGAGGGTTTTAGGCACCCGAGCCCTTCAGATAGCAATGTGTGCACCCGTTATGGTTGAACTCGAAGGAGAGACCGACCCCTTGCAGATCGCTATGAAAGAGCTTAAGTATTGAATCAAAAATAATTGTTTTATTCATTAAATTATTACATTATTTTGTGTCCAATCCTTTAAGAGCCCGAAAAATACCGATAATTATTAGAAGATATTTACCGGACGGCAGTTTCGAGGACTGGGGTATCGACGAACTCATTATCACTGATTAAAAATATTTTTATTTAAAAACATTTTCCGTTTAAAAGCATTTATTTCATCAAACATTTCATTAATAAATCATTTTTTTAAAACCATTTAAAAGAGTCGAAACTATTTTCTGTCAATTATTTGATAAATGTCTTCAATGATAATGAAAATTGATTCAAGTTTTGAGTTAATGTTCTGTTTGGCCGACTGTCGACTGAGGTCTGCTTTTATCAGAAGTGACAGAAGACAGGTCTCCGACCAGAGCGCAGATGAAAGCTATGTTTGCCCTCAGAGGCGATGATAACGGCTGACCCCTTAAAGTAAATACCGCTCCGAAACCATTCAATAAAAGTTTGATTGAATTTAATGAATATGAGATGTCTTTGAAGTGATACGTTGTGCCGATGCGTTGAAAAGTACTTAAGGCAAATGTTTTAAGACTTGTTTTATTAGCATGTTAGTTTTATATTAAAATCATACAAGTTAAAAATATATTGAGTTATAGATTAGCCTATAATAGACTAACAGACTATTCAACTATTATACCAATCAATAGAATAATAACTAAAATATTGATAAAAACTTTTGTTTTCATTATATTCTAAATAATTGATTGAATAATAAATGGTTTTATTTAAACATTTTGTAAATAAATATTTTTTTTGGAGAATAAATGATATAAATTTTTGAGTAAACTTTAAAACATTCGTTAATTTAAGTGAAAGTATTTTTTCAATGGAAGACATTATTAATCACACGAAGAGATGCATTGAATTATCAATAAAATTATGTAAATCTATATTTGACTCAACATTTTTGTGTCACCATTTATATAATTCTTGTTTTGTTCGGCCGCTTGTCGTCTCAGATCTGCTTTAATAACAGCGGTTAGTATTGACCCCAACACCAGAGCGCAGACAAAAGCTATATTCGCTGTCAGACTATTGAAAGAGTCAATAACGGCTGACCCCCCAAAAGTGAATACCACTCCAAAAATCTATAAGAAAACGATAGAAATTTTGATTAAAATTGTTTCCAGCAAATTAAATACCTGTGCGGAAGCATTTAATAGTCCAGCAGATGTTCCTTCAGGTTGAGGGTAACTGATTTCTGCGGCCAATTCAAAGCCGATCGGCAAATATCCGGTCATAAAGAATCCGAGGACTCCGGACACCACAAACATTAACCAAATGTATTGTAGTTTTAAGGCAATAGTGAAGGCTATCATTCCTAACAAAGAGAAGAGATATACGCCAAGAGTTATCTCTTTGAAGAGTCGGGTCCAGTCCAACAAAAATCCACAGACTATTGAACCGAGAATTCCTGCCAAAGTTAGAGTGAGTCCCATAAAACCGGCCTCTTTGACAAATTCTTCGCCAAGAGCTCCGGTGACCATCTGATTGAGAACAGTGGAGACCGCATAGAAGACTCCGGTGTTTAATCCATACGTTAAGAATAATAAAATGAAATTAGAATTTGTGACCAAAGCTTTGATTGAATTATAGAACGATGAGTTCAGTTTGACTGCCTGTGCGTTTGCCTGAGCTGTGCTCGGAGGTAGTCCCGGCTTATCCTTGAAAAACACGAGAATCGCCACAAATAGTAATGTCGTGAAAACAGAGACACCGATAAACAGTGTTCTGAGTCCGACTCCAACTTCTTCTTTGCCAACAGAGAGAAGGGGTGTCTTCATTGTATTGTCAACACTTGTGCTCAACTCTATTTCGATTTGTGTTGAGTTGTCTGAACTAAAGTTGGGTACAATCATTCCGGGCAGGAAAAAGCCCAAAGCGATGCCCACCTGATTACCAAAAACACCATAAGCCGTCGCTCGGGACACTTCCTTATCTGAGAACCAAACGGCAGCCAAAAGTGGAGGAATGTTGAGTATGAAGAGCTGAGAAAATGCGGCGATAGTTTGTCCAATCATCGTAACCCAGAATCTGTTTGAATCGATACTAAAACACTTGATTATAGAACCCAAACAATTGCCAAAAGCGCCCAAAAGTACGCAAAATCTGAGCCCTTTCTTATCCAATAAATAAGTGGCCGGAATTATGCCGATTATATAGGCGGCCATATATACCACTGAAGTACAATTGACCCAAAATGTTGTCGTCTCGTAGTATTTGGTGATAATGTTTTCAATGATCGCGTATTCAATCCATTGGAATGCATTCGACATCGAAAGCAATACAAATAAAATGAGTATTAAATACCGTTTTCGGTATAATTTTGTCGTAAAACTGACTGAAGTCGAAATCGTTCCGTTAGTATCGGTTGAGTCACTCATTGAGACGATATTTGACGACATTTTCAATAAATATTTTTTTAATTCAATGGTCTTTCAACAGTTTTCTTCACACTTTGAGTGATGACTGTCCTTAATCACTGAATAAATTGTGCTTGTACTTTAGTTTTAAAAAAAAGTTGAGTTGAATTTTTGTTTAAAATATGAATTTAAACCAATTATTGGAGGATTCCTGTCCTTCGCTGCGAATTCCAGTCAATAGAAATCAATCCAATAATTGCTATCAATTGGAGGAAACGTTTTGACAATTTTTGGTCTAATATAAGCACTTCTGACAGAAGTTTTTGTTGAATCAAATATTAAACGATTAGATAATATTTGAGTATATCCTCAAGGATTGAGTTACAGGAGTTGTTTCTTCAGTTAAGAATTTCAGTCAAAGGTTTGCCAAACCATTTGGATATCATATTCTTGTCGTTTGAGTACTTTGTTTTGAGTAATTTGTTCTCAATTTTGATCAAAAAATAACTTTAATCACAAAATATTTTCAAATTCTTTGATTCACTTCCACTTTGAGTCTGGAAAATGTTAGTGAAATGAAATGAAAATTATTTAAATAACAGTTATATTAAGCACTTATTTTTTAAAAGCACTGCAAATATTGACAAAATTAATACCAAATATATTTAATACGAAGATATACTTCAAGTTTCATCTGTTGTATGGATTTTCAAAATACCCTTTTATTGGATATTTTTTATCTAAAACTTATATCAAATTATTTTTTATTGAAAATTTCCATAAAATTTCAAATGTATTACTCTTTTTTTGCTGATATATCACACATTCAAATGCTGTGGCCTTAAAATGTTTTAAAATTAAAAATGTTTAATCACCTTTAATGACAAAAAACGACTAAAACCTGAATTTATCGTCAATTTTATTGCTATAAAATAGATTTCAAGTCATCAATGAATTTAATTAAAGATAAAAAAAAGGATTTCAAAACAATTTGAGAGCAACAGAAAAATGCATAAATACCTTGCACATCTACATTTTCTACATGAGCTACTTGTTTTTAAGTTGAATACCTTGGTAATGATTTGTATTTTTCTTTTTCAGTGACATTTAAATATGAGATAAAATATTTTTATATTACTGATAAACTCTACAATGGTCTCAAATGATCTAGATTATATATTCTTTGTTTATAAAATCGATAAAACAAACATTTGATATGAATTCTGTGTGGGATTCACACAAGAATCGTAATAAAACGTAACAAGAACTGATCAAGAGCTTGCTCAAATACATTTTAATGGCAATACTTATCTATTTTTGGTTTCGCCTAATATTTAAAATACGCTAAAAATAGGATTCATTTAACAGATTCACTCATTTCTCATAAGTTTTTGACTTATAGTTCAGTTCATAAGTCCATCGATTTGTTGAAAAGATAGGAATTTAATGTTTTTGTAGTTTTAGATAAATAACAGACTTTTGATTATTGAATAAATATTTATAATACCATTCAATCGACTAATTAATTACATAAACAAAACGATAAAAATTCATTCAAACTATAGTAAAAAGCTATGACTTAATAATTAAAGTAATGAATAGGAATTACCTGAGAATCGCTTCAAATAATATTTGTATGAATTGTTTCCTCAATTCATTCACTTCATTAAAAAACAGGTCTTTTACTGTCTTTTGAACTTTAATTCATTTAATTACATATGAATTACGTTCACAAAAGATAACACATTTATCGACAGTTTATTACTGAAGGGGACAGACATCCAATCGACACACTTTATGAGTGATGTCTTTTGAGACATAAACATATGATTTGTTTGATATAAACAGTGTTTCAGAAGATCTGATAATCGATTTGTTTTTGTCATTAAATGTCTTAAACATAACTCTGAAGTAATATATCTTTTAATTATTTTAAAGATAAAGTGATTAATGATTTGATTGTAACTAAGAGTAACCAAATGTGAGATAAATTATGGGTAAAAACAACAAACTGTTTCTTCTAATGCCTAATCATCGCCGAAATGCATCCAAACTCTCGGCTCCCAAACCAACGATTGACGACCGGTTTGTTTACAATTTTATTATCACTGTCTGACAGTTGACTCTTTGTTTGCATTAATATATTTTCAATTTATGTCAGACTTCTATCAAATCAAACAATAATTGACTGAATCCATAAAAATTGTATTTTCAGAAGCGATTCAACCAATTCATCGGTTTCTCCAAAACATATAAATTTACCGAAACTTTCCGCAGAAAATGAGTTACTATTTGAAGCGCAAACTCTTCTGGTTTTTGTCATATCTATGGCCACACAATACCTAAACCTTTACCGCACTGTCTGGTGGTTACCCCAGTCTCACACCAACATAGCGATGGTATTAATGCCTATCATTTGTTGCAAAAAGAAATTAAGTCTTTATTATTGTCACAGAATTTCCATTTGATTGACTTAAATGTGGTTCAGTTCTGTGTGTTATTCATCGGCCGTCCATTTGTTCTCCATTTGTTTCATGTGGTCTGTAATGACACAAATTGTCACTCCTTTTGATAATACCACTACTTTTAACAACAGATAACACCAGCGCTTCCATCGTTGATGCGGTCTCTATATCTGTACAGCTCTTCACTAATTATTCTGTTCTCGTGTTGTTTGGGTCACATCCGGTGTTCGTTAAGCATATACTCAAATCACGGCATAACAGGAATACTGTGTATATCGTATCCGATAGTCATATATGTCCTGATGTATGCCCCGAACATAATCCGAGCCTATGAAACACATAAGACAAATGGCGTTCCAATCAATTGGAAGGCAGTCATCAAGTCTTTGATACTTCCGACAAAGTTTTCAAACGAACAGCCGTCACATAACTGCACCACAAATGCAGAACTTATTCGCGAAGAAGTGGATCGCCTGAAGACATCATTCAATGACAGACTTAAGTTCATATTATTCCGATCTCTTCTGATAGCATACTATTCCTCATTTGTTGGGCTGTGTTTCGCTCAGAGTACACTCTATTATGACGTTTCGTGGACAGCACAACACGTTGTCATATCATGGATGAGCTCTTTTCTTATGCTCACCTCTCACTTATATTCGCCTCAATTTTATGATATTTTACATAAATCTTCCCTTCATTTGGGGAAATGGCAGAAATTAGAGACACGAAACACATTAGTTCCGTGCAATTCGTGGTCAGATACTCTTCTCTACGGACAGGGAGTTGTCGTTAAATACTTTAAAGAATATTATAAATCCGAAGGCAGTACTAATTCAGCGGAACCTGGAAATCAGTCACACCTTAGATACTATGTATTTGAGCTCTAAATTCAATTGAATTATAGTTTTAATTAAAATATATATCTATTTTTCAGATCGTATTTTCAAACCCGATCGGAGGGTTCGGCACATTATTAGGCCTTTTGGTTGTCCTTATATTTGTCCAAATGGTTCTTCTTATCAGAGCTTTTGAATGGTATAAACTAATATCAATGTCTTTAATGGTATTAATCAACTCTTTGACTGTATTTCGTTTGGTTCGAAGTTTTTATATATTAAGAGAAGTATATAAAGTGGAGAATAGACTTCAGGACAATAACACACAAAATGTCAATTAATTGTCAAAATGTTTATATTATTTATTTATTGACTTAAAAGTAAATATTTGTTTTCAACTCTTTTTTGTGTTGAATATGTTTTTGTGTTTAATATGTTTTTGTGTTAAACTCCGTCGACATCCCCTCCCTTTCGAAAGTCAGAATTACCGTAAAGTAAACCATTGAGACGATTGACTCCCATAACAATAGCCCCCCTCTCCTGTCCCAAGTCTTTAGTCTTATGTCCCAATTGTTTCAATCGATTCAATATATCGTTTGGGAAATTACTTTCGAATACGATTTCATTTGGGAACAACTGGTGATGTATTCGGGGCCAATCGATAGCCTTTTTAATGGTCTCATTCATCCAAAGATGTCTTATGGCGACCACCGCTACGGCTGTTGTAATTTTAGTGCCACCGCTGGCGCCTATCGTAAGCCTCACATTTCCAGAGCCATCGATGAAGAAAGAGGGACACATCGAGGAAAGGGCTCTCTTTCCCGGTTCTATTAAGTTATGATTAGATGGCGGAACACCAAAACCATTTGTGAAGTTAGAGCTGAAGTCATCCATTTCGTCATTAAGTATGAGTCCCGTCCTTTTGGATAACACTTTACTTCCAAAGCTTTTAATGAATTCAAATTGAAATTCAATTGAAATCAAAATAAAAAGCATTGAATGCAATACTCACTACATATTAACAGTCGATGAAACTGAAGCCGCGTTTCCGTATTTGTCAATAACGGACACGTGAGACGTCCCCTTATCTCCTGTCATATAGACCTCTGCCCCGTAATGTTTCGGATCGTCATATGTTTGGCTATCATTTATCCTGTTGTGGACGTAATCAATGAAGTGTTGCGAAGAGAGTTCTTCCATAACATCGGTTACATTATCGAAGCGGTCGTCCCCTAAAAGCATTCGCTTAGAAAACGCGTATTTATAGGTTTCCATCAATCGGTGGTAAAACAAAACAGAAGTATTCAATGATTTGAATCCATTCGGATAGAGATCCTCAAAGTTTTCCATAACTTTCATAATGAAAGACAAGAGTATTCCCGTTCCGGGCAGTGGTGTTGTGTGAAGGGTTAGGTTTCCTCTTTTGAAATCAGTTTTTATAACTTTCTTTTGTGTGTCGGCCCTATAGTCGTTGAAATCTTTCAAAGTTATGATCTCTGAATTCAAAATTTAAATCACAAATTGAATGGTTGTGTCCCTCCCTTTCCACTCATACCTTCAATATTCCACTCTTTTGCCGCATCTTTGATGTCATTAATCAAGTCTTCGGCTATACTTCCGCTATAAAACAATTTGAGCGGTTCTGAAGAGTTGGCGATTTTGGTGAGGGTTTCCCCCAATTTTGACTGAATTATAGTTTCATTTTCTTTGAAAATATTATTCGTATTTCGATTGAAGAATATTTCACTGAAAACCAATGAAACAAATTATAAACGATTTTAACATTTATTTGAATTTGAGTACCGAAAAGAGGGACGACTTCTGATGTGATTTTCATTTAATTTGATGGCATTCGCCAAATGTTCGCTAACTTTAAAACCATTTTTAGCTATTCTTATGGCGCCGTCGAACAGTCGGTTCCACTTAAGTCTTCCCGATCTCTGATGGAGTTCCCAATAGGCTGACAGCTGTCCGGGAACTGCAATAGCGAGGGGTCCCTCTCGTGATAGACTGGCGTTACTGTGAAACATCTGTTTGTGAGCCGCCTTTGGAGCGGTTTCTCTGCCATCGATGAGATACGACTCTCTTGTGGTCTTATTATAAAACATGAAGAGTCCTCCCCCTCCTAAACCCATAGACTCAGGTATGGCGACCCCCATACATAACAAGACTGATATGATAGCGTCGGCTGCCGTCCCATTGAGTTCCAAAATTTCTCTTTTAAAAAAAGATTTAAAATAATTATAGAAATGAATTACTCAGACCTTCCGACCGGAGCGCAAACGGAAGCGTCGGTAGAGACCGCAGATTCTCTGAATATACCGAAACGGGATTTGGAGTCAAAATTGTGGTCAAAAGAATTGCAATCAATTAATACAAACAAATAAATAAAACAATTTATTGGAAAAAATTTTGATTTCATTTTGATTTCAATTAGTTTTTGTTAATTGAAAGCAAATCTCAGGTGTTATGAAGAAATCAAAGAAAGATATCTTTGAATAAAAACTTCAATAAAACTAAATTTTGTTTCCGATTATATGTCATAAGAAGCGATGGATTTATAATTAATATCAAATGATTAGATAGAAAATTGACAAAAGATTCCGAAATAAATATATCAATATTTAAGATAACCTGAATATTTAAAATGATATCGAGTCAAGTGTTTGAATATTCCTCAAATGAATTTAAGATATGATAAACTTGTCACAACTTATCAACGCTAAATGACCTTATTCATTAATTAGTATTCATTTATTTAGTCAATTTCAAAGTTATTGTTCATATGAGAAATTAGATAAAATAATGAATAATTATCAAGCTGAATTGGGTAATTCATTTGACCGATTAAAATATCAAAAGTTGTTTAAAATTCTTGAGTTTTGAAAATTGGTTTTCAAAAGCAACCAAAAAGTTGATGGCTTATTAAACTTTACTAATTAAAAGGCTTTGATTTTTATAATCTTGCTAGGTTATACTTGAAGGTTACAAACTTAAATCCCAAACTTTTTATTCTATCAGTCATTGTCTTCATTTAATTTCAGTGACTTTTCTTAAAATAACCGAAAATATCAAAACAATCGGATCTCTGCTTATTATCTGAATATTATTTGTGACGACTCGTCATTATTGAAGACTTTTTAAATTACTGAAAAGTGACTATTTTTGTATCTTGTAACTTTGTATCTTGTTCTTATAATTAGGTAAACATATTTTAAAAACAAATATTGTTTTCTTCAAAAGACATGAATTGTATTGAAAGTTGATTTTGAATGCATTGAAAAAACTTTTGATTCAAAAGTGAGTTCATTAGGTTTTGTTGTTCTGATTAGAGTTAACATTAAAAGTGATTATTTGGATAAAAACTTAATTATAATTTACTGACAACTCATTCAACAAATAATAATTAAATTCTTATCTAATATTTCACAGAATTTCAAGACTCAGATCCAGAGCTGATTATTTTCAAAGTGAAACTTGAAGTTATCTATCACCATTTTTCTTGAATCTCATGTTCGGCTTTTCAAATATACGTCAAATTATTTAAATATACTTTATTTCAATTCATTCCTCTTTAAAAAAATATCATTCATTGAATTGAATAAATGATTTTCCCATTGAAATAAATCTATTGATTTCGTGATGTTATAGTCCATCAACTTTTGGTTTAATATTAAAAAAATAATAATAAAATGATTCACGAAATCGATTTTAAAAACGATGAAAAAAAATCTTATTATTTGATATAAAAAACTTTTTGAAGACTCAGTCAATTGACAGACAGCCTTAAAATCATTGATTATCAGCGAAATAATTGTTCAAAACCTATTTGAGATGAAAAATCTCTTCCTCTTGTATTCAAATTTATCAAAACTTTTTGTTACAATTTTGTCGTGAAATTAGATTCAATTATTTATTTTCGGAACAAATCAAATGAATAATTCATTTGTCGAAAAAAAATAATTGAAATAATAATAAATGGATCAGGATAATTAAATATAAATGAAAAATATGACCGAAATAAATAAATTCATTATTAAAAGTATCATTCAAATAAAGTTTTGACGAGAAGCTGACATCTCATCAAAAATGCAAAACTATTTTCAAAAACTTAAATTTTTTTTGCAATTAAAAATCGATTGGAGTTTAATGACCGTAAAAATGTTAAACAATCTAGCTAATTTCATTTGTCTATCTGGATTATCCTCTAACAAGATTGTAATACTGTGTAAACATATATTTGATTCATTGAACTTTTATTATATTTTTTAAATTTCATTTCTATATATCTTTTAATAATAAATTGGATTCAAATACTGATATAAAATGATATAAAAACAATGGTTTCTCACGACTCGCAACTAATTACAAGTTATTCTCAAAATTATTTTTATTCTTCATTTCATTTCTTAAGTTTTATTTTTCATTGAATACTAATTTCTGTTCAGTAGTTAAGAATCTGTTTAGCGTTTTGTTAAATGTTTTTGAGTAAAACCTAATGACTATTCATTAAAATAACAAACAAATTAATATTTGATGTAATGAACACTAAATTGGTTTTCAAATAGACTTCAAAACGGTATTCAAAAATTGATATAATTTGCGAATTTCTCAATTGAAGGGAAAATTGGGGAAAAATTAGGCCACAAATTGTGCACAACTAATATGAAAGCGGATGCAAAGCATTGCAGACACAAAAGGATTCGCTCTTTTTCTTCATTACAATAAGTTTGAGGTTCGGACTCATCTCTAATTGAATTAATTAATTTAAATATTCATTAAATTTTGTTTTAAAATTCTTCCGGTTCTCAAATTTTGACTAAATTTATTACTAGTGACTACAAGTTTTGAACTAGCTAATTTGGATGGATATGAATATGTGTTGAATGTTGGGCGGTGTCTTCAAGGAGTGGGACTCCACTTGTTTTCATGTAAAACAATTTATATCAAAATAAAAATTTGAAAAAATTCATTTAAAAGATAACTAAAACAATTGATACTTCATTTCAATGAAATTTTCATTAATTTTGATCTTATTTGTAGACATTTGAAGTCAATCTCATTCATTATATTCTCTTGTTTTCAGTTTTTCCACTAATTTATAACTTTTTAAAAGAAAATTCAAATAAAATTAATTAATAATCGGATATAAAACAAATTCATATTCAGATAATTTTAAAGATAGGAAGTCTAAAGAGGGTCGACACGAAGTCAACAAAATAGATCAAATGAAAAACAAATTGAAAACTTGTGGATAGACTACTGCACAGGTAATAACTTCTCAGATATCATGAGTTTCTAACCATATATTAAAATAATATCAATTGTTTGCATCATTTAAATGAGTTTTACTCATGATTTTCGTTTTCATTCAAATCCACTTCAGATGAGATATTTTTAATAATAATTATAATCTGAGAAAAATCTTTAACTTATTTTCAATGAATTTTTTACAAAAGTTTTTCAGAACTTTATTAAAGAATTGACACAAAATTTTTGCGATTCTTTTTAAGACAATAGAGATCTCTATGTTTAAGATTTTTAATAATTGAATGTCAAAAAAATAGGTTGAAATCAAATGACAGGTTCTTGTGATCGACAATAATCGTAGATATTTTTTGACTCGAATTCATGCGATTATTATTGCGATTAGATATGAGTTTAGCCGAAAAATAACTAAAAGTGAAATTCATTGCATGAAATGAAAGCTATTATCAAACGATGACCTCTTTTTGTCGACTAATTATGGTATTCTTGTTCACAACTTCAGGCCATTGATTGGCGGGGCTTTCGCTCAGTAGTGGAGGACTTGTTTCAAGTTCACAATATAACGGAGGGCTCCACTCTTTTCTCTTTTATTCGTTGGCTTTCTCTTCGAGTTCTCATAACTTTCTGAAGTGTTTTATTCAGTATTTCTTTTCGTGAATCAGAAGTCAGTTAAAATGTATTTGAATTGTTTTGTTTCGGAAACGCTTTTATTTGTATCGTTAAGTGTTTTGTCAATTGAGTGCATAACAGTTCAAACCGAATATATCGCTGAAGAATCGAAATACTCGCCGGCAATAGTCCCACCGCAGAAGTATTCTTCACCGACTTCTTCACTGAATTCAGTTCAGTTGCCATACGTTAACGATCAGCAGTTGTTATCCTATTCATCATTACCTCAATCTTCGAGTTATGCGGACAATACGGACAATACCTTCTCTTCAACAGAAGCAGAACCCGTCTCTTTCAAGTGAGTCACAAAATTGTTTGTAGAATAATTATTTGATCAAGTTAAGTTTATTTATTGATTTGCAAGTATTGATGAGATAATTTTACAAAATAAATGACTAGGTTCAATTTGCCGAAATCATTTGAAGGTCCATTAGAGCCAAACAATCTGTTATCTCAAGCGACTCGTCTTTTCGAGAACGCCATCGAAGGTCCCACTTCTTTAGCCATTTATAAAGACTATATCTATGCGGGAACTGCTGGCGGAGGAGTCTTTAGGGGTAATCTTAGGACCGGAAACGCCACCCGAATAGCAAAGATTGCTAATGAGTTCTGCGACAAAAAGCCATGGGATCCCTCTGTTTGTGGCCGTCCTCTCGGCGTGAGAGTAGACTCTTCGGGAACGCTATACTTCGTCGACGCCTACTTAGGACTGCATGTCATCGAATTCATTGAAAATCAGGTGAAACTGACCCGACTCTTGTCTCTGGAACAAGTTGGGGGCAAATACATGGGTCATCTGGTCATAGATGAAGGCGCCGGTACTTCGGGTGGAAACGTTGTGTATGTGACGGTCGCCAGCAGTAAACGAGATCTGACCCAATGGACAGCTATGATCATAGAGCCCGACACCACTGGATTTGTCGTCAAATATGATGTGGATTCAGGAAATTATGAAATAATTTGGAATAACTTATGGTATCCCTCCTCTATCGAGATCACAGACGACAAAACAGGTCTTTTAGTGGCGGAGTTTACATCAAGACGTGTCTTAAAACATTACATCAAAGGTATAATTGATTACATAATTTGATTTGAATTTATTTTTATTCATTCCTTCATTTATATGAAATTCAATTATAATTTAATGAATAGTTTATTGTATGAGTTATCGCTGTTTGAGTCGATTAGTCTTTTTCTAGTCTTTTATTTGTGTTATCTCTTCACTCAAACTATCAATTGTTTGTTCAAATCAATGAGAGTTTGGTTTTCAATCGAAGAATAACACAATTGAATGAATAGTCAAATGATATAATCATTTCTCAAATTTTCTCAAAAGTTCTTTGAAATGATACAAAAAAAGATACAAAAAATGTGGAAACAATTTCCCAATTCTTTTAAAGAGAAACTTTTAGACCACTTCCTAAATGTGGTTAAATGTGTTTAAACTCATTTCATTGTTTGTTATAAAAAAGGAAAACCACTTCAGAGAGGAATTTGATTTTTATATCCAGTTCTATGAAAATACTTTTACTTTCAATTGTTTTGATGGTTAGGCGCTAAAAAGGGAACCACAGAAGTATGGGCTGAGAACCTTCCGGGAGAAAGCGATCATCTCATTAGAAGCGCTGATAAGAATCGGGAGACATATTGGATGCCTGTCGTCAACGCTAGGAATGAAAGTAACAGTAATTTATTGGATTGGATGAGCGATAAGCCATATCTCAGACAAGAAATACTCAGAGAATACGCAAAAATTGGTACCACTATTGAAGAGATGGGACAGCAGTACAAGAATGAAAAGCTCGAAAAGTTGGGCTTCACTATAAAAACGGGTCAACAGTTTTATACTCAAAACATTGCCAACAATTACGGACTTATTCTTGAATTGGATGCCAACGGAAACATAATTGGATCAATTCATTCGACAAATGGTATCAATAGTTTCATATCAGAGGCAGTCGAGGGCCACAGCGATAATCCCGACGAGAGATGTCTTTTTATCGGGTCTTTCGGTTATCCATATATTTTGAAACTTATAGTTAAGAAACCGATCTATGATTTACCGGTTTTTAATACTTTGAAAAGCGATGAATTCACTTATGATTTGGACCCAAAACAAGGCATTCAATATACGGCTTACACTAAACCCATAACATTAGAGGACTTGAGATTTGTGGACATTCCGACACTTCTCAAGTCGTGGCAAAACATTCAAATGGAAGGGAAGCAAAAAAGTTGAACTAATTTTTGTGAAATTTTTTTTACTCATAACAAATGACTCAAATATTTCATCGAAAGAATAATTTTGTTAATAATGAGATGTTTTTGTAAATTATTCGAACAAAAGCCATAATAAACTCAATTCATAACTTTTAAACATAATTTTTGATAAAATATATGAAACAAGCAAGGTGAATTACAATCATTTTTTACTGTGAATCAAATTATATTAAATTCATTTTTCGCAATATTTTGCACAGAATACAGATATAATCAAAAATACTGTAATTATTCCATTCAATTGTCTTACTGTGAAATTTGTGGGTCATTTAGAAAAGTAGAGAACCTTTTACTCTAATAATTTGGTGAAAAATTCAAAACTAATTTATGTAATTAAACTAACGTGTAAATGTGCAAGGTGATTTAGTTAATAGGAATATAACGTTTAGTTCATTTCGACGATAATCGAGAAATAAGTGATAATTCCGGTCAGAATCTGTCAAAAAAAACATTTGAATATTTAATAATTGAGAATAAAATTAAAGTAAAAGTTTGTAATACACTGGAGAGCACTCCTCCGGTGACCACAAATCCATCCAAAATAGTCATACCGACGGACCCACCGCTCAGTCTCTGGACGAATAATTGAGCCTAAAGTCCGTAAACTAATAAACAAATTGTTTGATATATTGAGGACCTTCTGACCTGAACTTGCACATCCTCGGGAAGGGTCATCTTTCCCACCCCGTGCACCACATGATATGGTTTGTGAGCACTGGAGGTAATCTTTGCCGAACAGAGTGACACCAATAAGATCTGAATGGCGTCAAACACTATGTAAAACCCGATCACAGCTTTGATCTGATGTTGAATTTTATGAAAAATATTAATAAAACTAATTTTGATTTTAATGAAAACTGACTGAAAGGGCGTTCCTAACGGTGAAGATCTGATAGAAGAGAAAGCACTCGTGAGTCACCATAATTGTGAAGAAGAAGAAGAGATAAGTCTTGAAGTATTGGTTGGAACCGATAACCATATCGCAGACGATGTAATGCTTTTCGAACAGTTTCGACAGAACCCAGGGCTCGGCCGGAGGTTTGCTTCTGATGGAAGTCTCGAAGTCAAACCGCACTTCAGTGAACCGAATGATTATGGCTCGGGTGAGGACAAAGTAGTGGAGGAGAGCCGTCAGATTGACAATCGTTGCGATCAAACACCAGACAACTGTTATAATACTCCAACCGATGTATAGGATGGCCGACAAACCGACAAATGAATGGTAGTTTGTTATACCCCCGTAAACAACAACACCTACCGTTAGAAGTGTAACGAAGACAGCCATTACCTTAAATGCCTTCGAACATGTGTGAACACTTCGGGCCAAGTTGTCGACAACAGGTCCTGTCTTTTCACTGCTCGGAGCCCTGAAATAAGTGTGTCTCCAGTTGTCATCAAATCTGATGACCCAATCCCTCACTTTATTATTGTTTCTGTCAATCAATTGTCAGTAAATGAAAAGATGTTTGAAAATTAGAAAAAAGATAAGACCTGGATAACAGAGTATAAACGAAAGCCGCGTGAAATCCCCAACTTATGAACGTTGAGTTCAGATACACACGACTAATGGCTTTCCCGAAGAGATGAGACATATCTCCAAACATCAACAAAAGCCTCGGATCATTATCTCCGACCATAATCTGACCGACGAGTGTCTTAATTGCAAAGGCGTACAGAAGTACACTCATTGCGAGGACAGTCATTACCCGTTTCGGTTTGTTTTTGATTTTATCTCCGGGAAGGACCAAATTGAAGGCTAACTTATAGCCCCACTTCTCGATGTTATCCAATAGATCGACAATTGTGACGGATGTCCAGCTCCTGTTCATATCGTTTGGTTGAATACTCGAGTAATTGTTTCGAATGGGGTTTGTGTTCAAACTGGGCATTTCTATTGATGACACTTTTGGCATAATAATAATATTTGTCTCTTGTTTACTATTATTTGGTTTTATCGATTGTTTTTCGACTGGTTTAGAGACAGTACCAATTTTTAGGGCTTTCATCGATTTTAAGATAAAATATTTATAGTTTTCCATTTGTTTGGTCTAAAACTCATTGAATTTTCATTTCATTTGAATTGTAATTTGAATTAAGTTTTATTGAAAAACCATAATAATTCAATTTTAAGGTCAATTTCATGAAAAGCAATATCAAAATATTATGATGACTCTACTAGATCATTTATTCGATAAAATTGTTTTCAATGAAAATATTCTTGACTCTCAAATAATATAAGAAAGTAATGAACATTTCAAATCAATTTCGTATTTATTCGATAAAAACTCATGAAATTGAGTCTTAGTCATCTTAGTTATGAAATTAATGGAAATTTTTAGTAAAATTCAATCATTTTATTGACTGTAAACAAATAAATTCATTCAATTACTGTTAAAACTAATATGAAATCAAATTATTATAAAACTTAAAAACTATATTCTTATAGGAATCAGAAAAAATGCAATAAAAATAAACTCAACTTTTTTGGCAAACATTAGTGAAAACTGAAAACAACTTTCACTGAAAAGACATTAAGAATCTAACCGTCAATTAGTTCACAGTTTGCTCTGAACTATAGGCGACTGAAATACTTTTGTCAGTTTTGTCGCTAAACTAATGTCTCCTTTGATACGATTGGATGCCATCGCCTGAGAAAACAATAATTAAATTCAATAAAATATTTGATGTGAATTGAGAGCACATACCTGTCCGATATTGAGTCGGTTCAGAGCCATAAGAACGAAATCTTCGTCATCGATGATAATTAGGGTCTCTGACGGCGACTCAATGTTAAGGGGCTGTCGGCTAAAGACTCCGCACTCTTTGTTTGCAGTGAAGTCTAATTCTAATTAAGAAAAAGTTATTTATATTAAAAACAATGTCTTTGAATACGAACTCCATTTAGACATAAGTTTTCCATCGCTTGTAATATCAAAGAAGAAGACTCCGCCCACTTCTCCACACAATTCAGGACTTTTGACAAGTCGTTGGATAACTCGGAAGACAATTATCTCACTTTTAAGGCCAGGAATTAATTCCTTTATCACAAAATAAAACTATTATTAATTGAAACTAAAAAACAATTCAATTAAAAGACAAACACTATTAAGAAGTATATTTTCAATGTATGCCACTTCCGGTGCTCTCTTCTTCTTGAAGGCGGCGTCAACCCATACAGTGAACAGCTTATAGATGGAGAGTATCTGACCCCGAACTTTCATCTTTCCCATCATAAAAGCCTTTAAAAAAAGAACAAATTTTGGCCTAATTTCAAAATAAATGGGTTTTAGTGAACAAACCTTTTGGGGATTAAACTTATTGACCATCATTTTGACGTAGTCTTCGTCAGCCATAGTTAACACACAAATAGGATTATCTTTAGGAGGACCCGGATATATGTTCTGACCCAAAGGTTTAGTGAAATCAATAGCTTTAAGAATAATAAACAAAAGAATTATTTTTAGATAAAAAATATAAATAAAATTTTTATTAAGACTCACTCCAAATGGATTTCCTTTCATTTCTGGTTATATCAAACTGCATAATACCCGTGAGTTTGCGGACAATGTCCTCTTCTTCATGCATTCGGTTCTTAAGCAAATGGAAAATTATATCACTTTTGAATCCGTTTGAAACAATTGAATCCAAAATAATTCTGTTTTCCTCTTTCGGTTTCTCTGACTGTTTGGCCAAAGGTTTGAAGTCATGGTTGGAGTCGAAGGCCTCGACCCAGAATTGCTGTAACTTCTCCAAAGCCACTCTCTTTCCCCGAAGACCTAACTTTCTCTGGAAGAATGCCTTTAAGACAAAACAAAATCATCAATAAATTGATTGAAAATTAATTAATGAATACATTTCTCAAATGGTTTTTATCCACAATTGCTTTCAAAAGATCGCTCTCTTCTATAGTGACAATACATTTGATGCCTTCCTTTGGCTTTTGAGATATAGAGCCCGTGCCGGAGGACAGGTCTAAAATCCACGTGGAAGTGGTGTTTGACTTTAGCTTAACATCGATTTGATAAACAAAATTAATCTTTTTGGCCAAATCTTCATTTCTTTCGAGAGCTTTACTGATCCATAGCTCGAAAGACCGCTCGACGTCTATATTGTCGTCAATTGACGGCTGAGACACACTTTGAAGAGAAGTCATAACTAATCAATAACTCATTGACTGTGAATCAAACACTTTTGATTAAAAATGAAACTTTTCTTCTGAGAAAAGTTGAGAAAAGTTGAGAAAAGTTTTGTGAAAAGTTAAGGAAACTCTTCAAAAGTTTTTGAATGACTGTTCATTTCAATGACTCTCGTTTTTGAGGGAATTTTTCGTCACTTTTACTATAGTTTGTCATAAGTTTTGTCAAATGACTGTTTAATGTTTAATGTTTTCAATCATTTTAACGCTTCTGTTAGTGAATGGGTTTAAAACTATTGTCTCTCCAGTGAATCAAAGTGTGTCTCAATAGCGGAACAAAAAGGTATTGCAAAAGGTTTGGCAAAAGGTATAGCAAAAGGTATTGACACCTATTTCTCAAAACTTAAGTCTAACTGAAGGACGGATTGGACTTAATATTCAAAAAACTTTTCCTCGTTTGCCGTTTCCATAGCAACCATATTATGAAGCAATTATTACACCGAAACCACTTTAATATAAACAACAAAATAATTAAATTGTTTATCAAATTAAATTCAAATTAATTTTAAATTAAATTGAACATGATAATTATAATAAATTATTCAGATTTAATCGGCGAAATTTATTCTAGATTATTTAATTAAGTAGAGTTGTTATAATGAGTGACAACTTGAATGTATCTGTCATTTGCTTTACGTGTTATTTGTTTACAATTGAATTAATTGTCTCCAATTGTTGACCAATATTTCTGAAGATAACAAATGGCAGACAATAGTGAAGACAATTCAATGTTAGAGGTTTTAGAGCCGTCGCTCCAGAATATTATTGACCAGAAAAGTCTTCGTTGGGTTTTTGTCGGCGGAAAAGGAGGCGTTGGAAAGACTACCTGCAGCTGCTCTCTGGCCATACAACTGTCCCTCACCAGGGAATCGGTTCTTATCATAAGCACAGATCCCGCACACAATATAAGCGATGCCTTCGACCAGAAGTTCAGTAAAGTTCCGACTCCTGTAAGACATCATTCAATTGATTTAAATTGAATTTCAATTAAATTTAGTCTTAAATATGTTTTTCAAATTAATCCCAAATCTAAAGGTCAAGGGTTTCACAAATCTGTTCGCAATGGAAATCGACCCCAATTTAGGAACCGGTGAACTACCGGATGAGTTCTTCTCTGAATCAGATCCCATGCGAATGAGTCGGTCACTAATGCAGGAACTGTTGGGTGCCTTTCCCGGCATCGATGAGGCCGTCAGTTATGCAGAGGTCATGAAATTAGTCCGATCTATGAATTTCGATATCGTTGTCTTCGATACGGCACCGACAGGTCTAACATCTAATCCCTATTTTTAATTCTTCTCTTAATTTGATTCAAATTATCGTTTGTTTGTTTTAAACGCTTTTTGGGTTTAATTTTATTTTTAATTTTATTTTTAATTCATTTTTTTATAAAACGTTTCTTTTGTTTGCTTTGAAATAATCGTCAAATTAAGTGAAATCTCACAAAAAATTATATAAAATAGTAATTAAATGAATCGTTTGTTTACTTTCGTGTGAAAAACAGGTCATACGCTTCGGTTGCTGTCATTCCCGGCAGTAGTCGAAAAAGGTTTGGGAAAGTTGTTGCGCATAAAGAACCAAGTTGGTCCCATGGTCGCCAATGTCGCATCAATGCTGGGTTAGTTTCAACGACAGTTGTCATTAATTATCAAATCAATCGATTAATTGATTATCTCTTTTATATCAGGCCTTCAGGACATGAACGCAGACGTAATGAACAACAAAATTGAGGAAATCCTTCCCATTATTAAGACAGTGAACGAACAGTTTCGAGACCCAAATCAGTGCACTTTTGTCTGCGTCTGTATCGCAGAGTTCCTGTCCCTCTATGAGACGGAACGTCTGGTTCAGGAGCTGACCAGAGCTAACATCGATACCCATAACATAATTATAAATCAGCTCTTAATGCCTAAAACCGGACAAACCGGTTGCTCGATGTGTAGGGCGCGGATCAAACTCCAGACAAAATATTTGGACCAAATCAACGATTTGTACGAAGACTTCCATCTGACAAAACTACCGCTTCTCGAAGAAGAGGTGAGAGGTGTTGAAAAAGTTAAGGGTTTCAGCAGATATTTGATCCAACCCTACAAACCATAACTAAACATAAATTAATGTTTAATTAATTATTACTTTTTTCAAAATCGACTGAATTTTTATACTGTTTTGAAGACTTATATAAAAGTATGAAATCCAATGTCTATTAAACGCATTTTTGTTAATCAATTGTTTTCCAAATATTTTCAAAAATTGAATTAAATTTATAAAAATATCTTAATTTTGAATTAAAAGGAAAAATAGAAAAATTAAAAATGAATAAAAAAGTGCGTCAGCCGGGAGTCGAACCCGGATCAACTGCTTGGAAGGCAGCTATGCTGACCGTTATACCACTGACGCTCACACTGTTATCCTTGTAAACATAGACCAATATATACTTGATTTTAAGCAAGCATCATTTTAGATTCTAAGTGATGGCCAGAAAAGCGGTCAGAACTCTGGCGATCCGTTCCTTTTCGACAATAATTTAAACCCAAATCAAGTTTTAATGTTTTCAAACCCTTTCCTCTCACTAATGATTGGCCCAAAAGAATGTGGTTTAAAGTTTAGTCACTAAACAGATGTTTATCGCTATATATGAATGCATTTAATATTAAATATGAACCGGATTTTTGTGAATCACAACATTTAGACACACGCCGTTAGATTCGTAGCATCTGATATAATGCTCCAGCCACCTCTGCCTCCTTCAAGATCCATTTTGTTTATCCAGTGTACTTGGTACTGTTTGATTTTCTCTCTCATACTTTTCTGATACTTCGAGACTCTAATCCAAAGTAGGGGTGAATTATCTCTCGATCCACCACTCGTTAGACTTAACCATTTCTACGTCTTTTGGATGAAAGCGTTCGTCGTCTGTCGCAACGATGGCCAGAAAAGCGGCCAAAATTCTGGTCATTGTTTCGCTATTGACTATCATTTTCGGGAATCGGGGGACAAAACAACTGAAAAACTGACTGAAATTTTGTCTGTCTTTCACTTCTTTGCGGATATTTAATATGATTATATGATTATACCCCAGACGTTGAAAATGCTTTCCCACTCTCTTCCCCTTTTGTATTAAATTAAATTCCCCTTAAAATTAAATTATAATTCCATTTTTGAGTCCATTTTATATTTTGAAAAATTATTTTTTAATTAAATTTAAAAATTAAATACATTATACACTATATACAAATGCTAATTTTTTTTGGAAAAAAATGATCTTGTCTAATTGCTAACTGATGACTGAATCGTTAAGACACTGGAGTGATAAGCATTCAAATTGAATCCATCAGATTTGATGTCAGATTTTTGTTTAGATCTTTTTTTATGTCCTCTTTTGAACAAAGGGTCAGAATTTCAACACTTTTCAAGTGTAGGAATATTTTTGTTTGGCCAATGATTTGCTAAATTGGGGACAAAACTCAAAAGAATTGCGAAATAATGGCATAAATGGTAATAAATTTTTCAGTTGATTGAACTCTTCATTCAATAATAAATAACTCTTTTATTTAATGAGTTCTAAAATTTTTTATATTTAAAAAACTTTATGAGTGTTTTGACTAAAGATTTTGGTTAAGTGGGTATTAAGTGTTGTGTAAATTACAGAAATAACTTTTAGAGTTATTTGATCAATCACCTTGCTCATCTAACTCAAAAATTAATTTGAATTCAAATCTTTTGTTTGAATAAACAAATTCTGTATAAATTTTATTTAATAGTATTCTTCAGTTTAATAACAATTTGATTCTCAATTCAATTATTTTTTAATTGATTTTCACAATTGAATTAATAAATAATAGCAAAGAATTAAATTTAATTAAATTATTGTTTATTTGAATAAAACAAAGATTATCTTGGTCATTATTCATTGTATTCTTATTATTCGGTAGAATTGCTTATTTTTGACACAATTTTTGATGAATTAATGAAATGACATAAACGACAAAAGGTTTGATAAAAATTTACAAATTGTAAAAATTATAAACCATTTGACTCTTTATTTGGCAAATTGATCAAGGAAAAATAGCATCCAATAGAGGAAACCATTTAGCAGCTGTGAAAAATTCATCATGGTGAAAAATTATGAGAGCTTATATTAAGACGAATTGTTTTGATGGTCAAGCACATCTTCAGTTGAGAAATCACTTTGATTGATAACTTTTGGCTGCACATGATCAATGATCGTGGTTCATATTAATTGAGCTTGTTTTATGCATGAATTCATTAAATGAATTGTTTTATGAAGTTATTTAGTTTTCACCTTTTCTTCCAAAAGATAAGTTCTTTTGTAGAACTGATAGAATTGATAGAAAAATATGGGATTCTGTGCGAATCCCAACCAGAAGAGGCCGGGAGGGAAGCCTTCCTGAAGTATTGCCATAACGACTCCATAGCAGAAGCAAGTGGCAAACTGAAGCAATTGTAGCTGGGTCACATACTTCTTCCACCACAAATATTTGCGGACTTCAGGTCCGAAAGCGGCCAAAGCGTAGTATAAATACATAATCGAGTGAATCATTGTATTGAAAATGAGGAACAGTCCGACGACAGGCGCCTGTGGGGCCAACTTCAAGCACATCCATCCCATTATAGGGACTAACGTGTGATGATATAAGTGAAGAAATGTTATCTGATTATACTTTTTGCGTAACACAAAGAAGATTGTGTCCAACAGATCCAGAAATCGAGTCAAATAACAGAGATATCCGACTCTTATTTCTGTCATAACTTTCTCTGAGTAGTCGTTCCTCTCCGGAAACTTGAAGTCAAGGAAACGGCGCCCGTAATCACATCTGCCGACAATTTCGTAGAAGAAGTAAATATTGACGCAAACCATAAACGAATTGTACAAAAGCATTGGTCCTCGCAATACAAACGCCGGTCTATCCTTCATAAGAGTCGGTCCAATCTTTTTAACGAACAATAAATACGAGACCAGAATTGCGATCATAACTTCTGGTCCGCTGCCAGCTATCGGGTATTGTCTGGTGCGGGGGTCGCCCACATCTATCCAATATTGACGACAATAATACCAAACACTTGAGACAATATTCTCCACTCTATTCATATTTTAAACGATTTTGAGGAAACTTTTTGTCAAAATATCAGACTTTCATCGAAATTAAAAAAATTTCTATTCATTTACAAAACTTCGGGAAAACACTATTTTAAAGACTTTTTGAATAGAAGTTATGATAACTTATGAATGAGACTAAAGTTCATTGCCTTAAAAAAAATTGTTTGATTACAATAGCGGTTACGAAAAGTGTCTTATGTATGGGAAGATCCTCTAAACATAAGCCTAAAAACTTCTTGAGTAGTGGTTCAGTGTTGTGACCCATTGAGCCAATAAGTGTTGCGCATGAGTTCGATGGCTATAAGACTGTTCTCCAGAACTTGTTTTTTGGATCATTTGTTATTAACATAACATAAGGATATTATGAAGAAATTGTTGTCGATTTCCTATTATATAACTCTAGTTAAAAATTCTATACCTATTTAAGGGCTCATATATACAGATAAGTTATTTTTGTGCCACTTTTCAAATCAAATATATATAACAAATATTCAAATATTTATTTATAATTATTATTTTTCGCACAAAAAAATTGTTTTATAGTTTTGCGAAGTTATGAATATTACAGTGAAGTCAATGTATTATTATTTGAGACATATTTCGGTCAGTTTTCACATAAATTGCAATTCTTTTGACTTTTAATAAACACTAAAAACAAACAAACGATTTGTCGGTGAACTTGATTTTGAGAAAACTGTAAGAAACTTATTCAGTGCTAAATAAGAGGAGGATGTGTCTGACAACTGAGTTATGCATAAAAGTTGTTGAGAGTTGAATGTATGGCCTATTTTGAATCGAATCAATCAAATACTGCCATATCATCTAAATTTAAGTCCAGGCAGATATAGTCTTGATCATTTTGAATTTTCTATGTATTTAGCATATATTATTTGCCTTATGCATCTTACCTTACTCATTTACTCAATTAAAAAAGTAAAAGACAAAAATATTAACAATTATTAATTTTTATTTTCTCTTTACTTCTCCTCTGATTAGTTATGACTTAAAACAACAAAATAAAAGACATTATAATAAATAAACAGTTGGCGAGAGAAGCACTCAATGGACTTCCGCTTTCTGTAGTCGACGAAATCGTATCAGTCGTAACGCTTGGAGACGGGGACGAAGGCGGGGACGGGGACGAAGTCGGGGACGGGGACGAAGTCGGGGACGGGGACGAAGTCGGGGACGGGGACGAAGTCGGGG